>PVIY010054749.1:0-14035 GCA_004026745.1 Myrmecophaga tridactyla
TGATGAGAGATGGTGTTAAATAATGTAATATAAAATCATGATACAAGAATGTTTGAAAGTGATGCATGTGTGACTTTAGTAGTATAAATATCTGTTAGTTCAAAAGATGTATAAAGTTTTATGAATGTGAGAATCTCTGTTTTTGGAAATTGCTTGTAATTCCTAGCATTCAGATTATTAAACACTCCTTGAGTGAAATAATTTTGCATTGCAAAATGTTTTAGGATGAACTTTGTTATAGTTTTAACCCCAATAAAGTTCATCAATTTAACTGACAGTAGTATTTAATTACCAAATGTCTTTTATTAAAATGTCTAGAGAAGTTTAATTTTATTTATAGATTATTGTTAGGTCTTTAGTTTTTTAATCTACCTTTTACAATTGTAATATAAACACAAAATAGCACTTTGCTAAATTTTTGAACCGGAAAATTTTTTTACTTGCCATCATAAATTCCCCTTTATCAATCTCTAAAAGCATTTATTCAAAAGTCAGTTCATCTGAAAGATAGTACATAAAGCAATAGACAACTGTCATCATTATTGTATATATTAGGCTTTACATAAAATCAAGTATTCAGATGTTAATGACACTGCTTTCAATTAATTGCTCCACTTTCCCAGAATAGCACCTATATTACTTTTAATTTTCAGGGTTTTTTAATTTAATGCAGTGTATGGCAAATGTACAGTTTAGTACTAGGTCAGTAGATGTCAGTATGATGTCTTAAATTAAGCCTTCTTTAATTAAAAATAATGTTTTAAAATTAATCTGTGTAGTTCCTTCAGAATTTTAGTGGATGCTTGAGTTGATTGACTCTTCATTGAAAAAGATAGGAAATAGGTGATACTCTAAAGCAGTGGTTCTGAATTGGAGCTGAACTTGTCCTCCCAGGGGCCATTTGACATTGTCTAGAGACAATTTTGATTGTCACAACTGCATGGTGTTACTGGCATCTAGCTGGAGCAGGTCAGGGATCTGCTAAATAATCCTGCATTGCACAGGATGGCCCTCCACAACAAATAATTACCCTCCCCAAAATGTTCTTAGAAACCCTGTTCAAAAGAAATATAAAGGTAAAAGACATACTATCTTTCTACTTATACAAGTGGAAAGGTAAATTACATCTTTAAGCACATGATTAGTTGTGGTTTTTTTTGTTTAAATAATCTTTATTGGAATGTTTCACTGTCATAAAAAATAGATGCTGTGTTACAGTTACAGCTTATTTCATTTTGTTTTACTTCATTTTATTTTGCTAAAATAATGTTAAGGATGTCTGATAGGTGAATATGAGAATGTACGTACCATGTTACATATGACCTACACCTAAATGCAATTCACTTGGCCCTTACAAAAGGATTTAAATACCTGAAATTATTTCCAATCGATTTCTGTTGCTGTTTCTAGTCTTAGGGTTTATTGATCCTTTCCAAAGTCAGATTTTCAGTCAATCTGAAATTAATTAATTATTCATTAATGAGTGAGATGAAACATTTACAGGGCAGTTGGAAAATGTTTTTCTCAAGGGAAATCTTGAAGATCAACTTTAAATTAATTAAAGACAGTAATGAGATGAGTAATACTTTGTAGAATATATTTTTTAATGAGAAATATGATTATAAAGGCCACCTGGCAGGCTTAAATTTTCCAGATAAATCTAATTTAAAATAGAATTGAAAGGATGAGAAAGGCTCTAAACCATTTCATTTTGTTACTTAGAGATAAATTTCTTACAAATTTATTTCATTGGAATTAGAAATGAGATGACTGAGCTGAGGAAAAAAGCAAGTTACATATAGAAAAATTGGTTTTAGAGAAAATGAGAGAGAAAACCTGTTTTTGGCATTTAAAGTGTTTTGGCTATTTGTTCAGATGTGAAATTGCAGGCAGTTACTGTATTTTGTCATCTGACGTTAATTAGGCCAAAAAAATTTAGTTAGCTAACAAAATGTAGTTAGCTAGGATAATTTTTTAACATTTAATTTTATTTTCCCATTCTTTTTTATGTTCTGGTTATCAATTTTTACTTTTCTCATTTTTGCTTCAATCACTGTAGGACAATTGAAGACAAGAATTTAGCTTTTCTTTCTAAATTAAGCCTAAATTCTAGAAAACTACTCTTTTCAAAAAAATCACCAACAGAATACTTTTTAGTTTTGAGAAAATTAAAATAGATGTACTTTACATATGTCACTTTTCATTCTATTCCTTCTCAAACATTTTGGTAATATTCATGCTTTTTAATATGTGCCTAGTCTAACTTATTCCTAACCATTACCTAGTATCTTGTTTGGACTTGAAGATAAACATTGCCTTATCTAAATCAATGTTTGTCCACAGACTATAGAATTCTCTGATTTTCTCAAGTTGTGTGTGCACCCATTTAAGAACATATGAAGTGCTCTCTTCTTTCACCCTACCAGTCCTAAAACCTTTATAAGTCTTGTAGCTTGAATGAAGAAAAGGGAACTCTTAATCCTATTATAAAATGCAAGGTTTATCTTATGAAATGGAAAAGGAATGATGGTTTTTTTGCGGTTAGTAGGTCTAGTAGAAAAGAGAACTTCCTGTTTTATATTTCTGGCAGTGAAAGTGATTGATGAAGCATCATAATCCCAGTATTTATTGATGATAGAATTTAATTTCAGGATGTAGGACCAGAATCTATAAAGCTCTATTCTGAAAAAATTCAAGAGGGCAAAGCCATTAAATAAAAAAATTTTAAGACAAGCCAAAGAATTGATGTTATTGGGAGATGTATTTCAGAATATTTGGAGTACTTTCTGGAAACTAAATTATGGAGAAATGATCAAGGGAGAAGAGTTCAGCATAGAATCAGAACTGCTTGTTGACATTCATTTCACTTAACAGACCTGAAAAATCTCAAAAATTTGTTTTAAACTTTTTATTGTTGGTAAAATATACAACTCAAATTTTCCCATTTTTGCCACTTTCAGGTTTACAGTTCAATGGTAATACTTACCCTTCACAATGCTGTGCTAGCATCATCAAAAGCTACTACCAAAGCTTTGTCATTACCTCAAACAGAAACTCCCCATTAAACAATAATTCTCCATTCCTTTCATCATCCAGCCCCTGGTTCTAATCTACTGTCTCTATGAATTTCCTTATTCTAAGTATGTCAAATAAGGAAGATCATAACAGTGTTTGTCTTTTGCATCAATTGGTATTAATCTGATTTTGGATTACAGTGTTTTTATACTCTGTCATTGGTAATTCCTTGGAAAACATCTCAGAATTAAGTGGAACAGAAAAAATAAATATGAAGCCTGATGATGAGGTTGGTTTTGGAAACTTGTAACATTCTGCTGAATGAATTTTGAGTAGGTTAAACATCAATGGATTTGCCTATTAGAATATGGATGAAATGTACAGTTAATCTATTAGGAAATATACCCAGGCCCACAAAGCTTTACAGCATTTGGTGAAAACAGATAATGCTTCTAGTACATAGCAAATAGTCAAGATATTCTTTTTGGATACTTAGAATTGTGTTTTTTCCTGCTAGAATTCTAGCAGGAAAATAATTGTTTCTTCAGTGCTTGATGGAGTCCAGGCAACCTTTCGTGAACTCTGTCTCAACCAGGTAATTACTGACCTTTGTGAGACAGTTCATTGATAGCCCAGAGCCTGAAATCCCTTTGCTATTTAGATCTTTAAATACTGGCTAGAGTTTATAAAAAATACTACAATGAGGGCATAGATTTTATTTTATAAGGACTTTGAGGTCACTCTGACAGTCATATAGTGTAAGAGGAATGCACCTTCTTTTCCCCACTTCCTTCGGTGTTGCCTCTTGAGCCCAGTTTACTCCTCTTCTCAGTCATTTGCAATCTGCAAATTAACTCTGACCTGGCTTTGTATCTTTAAGTCTGAGATAACTGTAAGTGTTTTTTTTTCATTGTCGAAAACCATGTAGGCTTATTTCTAGTGACATGAAGTTCTAAAAATTACGGATCAAAGGAGATGTCATTAGTTTGAAAAAGGTATCTTGATTTTTGGTAAAGATTGGAGTGCACACAATTATTAGAGGCTCACTAGGATGCTCCTATGCAAATCATAGTAATATGTAGCATATTTCCTGGTTTGTTATGCAATTGCTACATCTGTAAATTCTAGGGGAAAAATTTGGCTCTCTTCACTTTATTCCCACTACAATTTTGTATTCAGATTATTTTGGAGTCCATTTAAATTGATATCTAGGAGTATCTTCAAAAATGTGTTAAATGAAACTTAGTCCATATAATAGACGATAATTAAACAGTTTATTAGTCCAAACTGGAAACCTTTTGTAGGAAAAGGAGGGTGCCAGTGTTGATTATATCAAGACATTATAAGCTAGGTCTGTCTAAGACAAACTACAATATATGATTATCGCCTACTTATTTTTTAACTTCTTGCTGTGTTCTTTTTTTTTTTTTTTTTTTTTCTTGCTGTGTTCTTGATGACCAGTTAAAAAACAAGCCTTGGGCTTATACATGAATGAAGATTAAGTTTGTAGCCCCAGATTGTTTTGGAGCATAAATTATATATGTTTTCTTGTTGTATATTATGTCAAATAGTAAGATAGTATACTAAAATCATTGAGTCAGCTCCATATTTCAGCCCTGTTAATGTGCTATCTAAATATGATCATTATGTCTGAACTAAGGGAGTGGTTCTCAAACTAGTATGCATTAGAATCACCTGGGGGGGGTGTTAAAACACTGATTGCTGGGCACCACCCTCAGAATTTCTGATTCAGAAATTCTGGGTAGGGCCCAAACAGCGTCTCTAAGAAGTTCCCAGGTATTGCTGCTACTGCTGATCTAAGGACTATACTTGGAGAACCTCCAAACTCATATGCACGAAGAGCAGGTTTTCTTATTTAATTTGTGATTAAAAATGAGGAGAGAAGTGACAGTTGGTCTTGGAGATCCATAGCTGAGCAATTTGGACTTTTCCGTGGGTATAAATACTTACATTAGATATGTTTTTAGATACTGAGAAATATTTGTTGAATGATTGCAAGTATAAGAACATTAGGGTGGTCACTTTGAGATAGTTGCTTTATGGGAAGGATCACAACTGCTTAAGTGAAAAGATTAAACTGGGAAGAATCCGTCATCTTTTACAGCTTTTTTTTTTTCTCATCTTTAAGCAGGTATGACCATATAATTCCTTTTTGGGGTGTCAAATCATAATCTAACGGAGTTTTGTGTGAAGATGCTAAGTACTTGGAGAATGTGGTTGGGTGAGGGGCCTTATTGGATGGCAGGGCAAGAACGCTTGAGTAAGTTACTGGGCAAAAATTAAAGATCTGAAGGCCAGCAGAGGGAAAGGTTTTTAAAAAAAGCAACAATGGCTTGTCCACTAGGAGGAGGATTGTCAGAAGGATCTTTTCAAGAAATGTGAATTGTTAACAAATGTTTTCAATTCTAGGTTCTGCATATCCCCAGCCAGGAGTTAGTCTTCCACCTGTGTCTTAAAGGAACTTCCTGTAGGAATTGTTTTGAATGGCCAAGGTAAAAGGCAAGAGAAACTTTATACAGCCTGCATTAAGTGTGTTTCTAGGATGTTGCTCTATGGAGTATTTGTTTTTATAGGTTCCAGAGAGCTAGAATCTAGGTAGTTACTCAAGTTGAGGGGATAGATATATGCATATTTTAGCTTTAGAGCTTTACCTTTGTAGCTTTGCCTTTGTAATTGAAAATGAGGAGAAATCCTCAAGGTTCAATTTCTTTTTTCTTTTTATTGAACATAGCTTTAAACCTAAGCTCAAATTTGTTATTTGATTTTACCTTCTTTAGGAATATTCAGGATGGAAAATGTATCTTGCATTTAGTGTGATCTTTGAAACCTTACCAACTGGATATCATAAGAAAACCAAGTTTCTATTTATTTTAGTTTTCAGGGAAAAATTAGGCCCAAACCACCTCTACCATCTAATCATCCTTTACTATGTGCTAAAGACAAGGTGCTCTCTTTTCCCTCTAGGCCTTTCCACAAGTGCTTCTGTGATGACAATTTATTAGAGAAGCTCTGCAGGCCTACCCATGAGGCATTTTAGAGATTTAAAGAATAGGAATTGAGGAGCTAGAGTATGTTGATTATCAGTAAAACTGATGATACGGGAGTCATCCTAACTGCTGCTCCCCTAGGCCTTATCCAGGGGTGCCAGTTGTCCATATTTTTGTTTACAGGCTGACTTCACTATCTGAAGGTATGACCTGGTAGGTGGAGGGTAATGGGGTAGGGCCGAGCAAATGGTGGTCCTCCAGACAGTAATAGGATTACTAAAAATCAGACAGATTGTAATCTTAGTTCCAGAGGGGTTTGTCAATTTGAGGTAGACTTCAGCGAGTAACAAGTCTATGTTGGACAAAGTGCAGCCGCTAAATAGAGAGGATTTTACAGACTGTCAGGGACCCAACCAAAAAGGCAGGATTCAGGGCTGAGCCCCAGGTTTAGGAAATAACTTGGGCAAGACCTCAGGAGCCAAGGTAGAGGCTTTATACATATTTCCAGTGAAGATGAACTTGGTGTGAGGTCATTTGGGTTCTCACTACATTCAGAAGATCAAACATAAATCCCATTCATTGTTGTGATGAACTCCTAATGTGTTAGGCACGGTTTGAATTGGTTCAGAAACCTGATTAGCCTAAATCTAGTTTAAAGATCTCTGATACCTATAGCTAGGTGGGGCTGATATGCAGGTTCAACCTCTGGTAGTTTTACAAACATTAATTAATCAATATCTAAGTATTTTAATTTGTTTGATGTTTTGTTAGTGTGAGTCTAATTTCAAATTGAGTAAAATTAAATATAGTGTGCAATAGAAGAAACTGTTTTAGAACTTAAGAATAATAGACACCCTATAAAAACATTCTTACTCTAAAATGTCCTGGATAATACTAGTCTGTTGTGTTTTTTTTTACACTCCACCCCCACCCCACATGACTTTAGTTCCTGGTATGTGGTGGTAGGTTGCTGAGACATTAATTACTAAAGTTGGAGCCTGCACTACATCCCTCCAGTTTAGTAAAGTGACTGTCAGCTCTAAATGGTCTTAAATTAATGTTTAGAAAGGCTCAAAATCCGTCATGATATAATTTCTAGTGGACCTCTGAGGTTGCATGGAACCAGCCAACAAACCCTTATTACACAAATCCAGAGTTGGAATAAAATGAGAATCCTGCCATTCTAAAGCTAAGCCTTCAGCTCCACATTGTTTCTGTGACAAGGCTTGATCATGTTTAGCTCTTGTTTACCTGGGACCTCCATTAGTTTGCAGATAAAGATCATCATAGAAAAGTTGGCCAGGAATAAAAGCTATGATCCACCAGCTTCTTTCTTGGGGCATTCACCATTGATCTGGTAGAGTAGGACTCTTGCGTGTAAGTGAACTCAAGACCAGTAAGTAAAGCCAATGCTTTTAAAGAGTCTGTATTTTCTGTAGGAGATCCTAAGCTGATGTTAGTCTTTGTATGTTAAGAAAGGTTGGTCATTAAAGTACATGAATCTGTCAGGAGAACTTCCTTTTAATGATAATAAAAACCTTGCTGTCTTTGTTGGAGTAACTAGGTTTTAGTTTAATCATTGTTTTTATGTATCCTTATATTTTCTGTCTAAGTAGATATTTTAAAATATCTTATTTTCTAAGGTGTTTAAACTTTAAAAATATTTTGAAGTCTAGGTTTAGATATTTCAATCACTTTTTTAAGTATTTGGTTCTTGGCATTGTTTTATAGTGTCTTAAGAGTAGATAGCTTCCCAATTCACTACTTTAAGACCTCATGTGCCCTGGACCTAACATCAAAGTATTCCATATAATCACTTTAATTTTTCTTCTTTATTGCACTATTTTAGTATAATTATAGTGAACATGTGGTTAAGGGGGACTTCTGTAGGAGGCAGTTTCTGGGTTCTCAAATTGGAGGTATTAATTTTTCTTAGAATTGAATATTTTTCGAGGTACTTTTTTGTACATTAACATTTATTTGTATTTTTATAGCCTTTGCCATATAACTTCTCGTCCACTAATTAAGGTTCTAATCTCACCATTGATTATATAACACATGGTTCTAACAATGATTGATATAGTGTTGCTCTAGTAGTTCGGACAAATGAAATTTCATAAAGCCCAGGGAATAATTTTAAATTTGATTTATAGGAATTTACAGAGGTTATTAAAATGTTAATCTTGGAGTGAGAAACCTTTAGAAAACTTTTCACATCTGCAGACTGAACATTAGGAATCTGCATGCTGTAGTTCATGATCTTTTTTTTTAACTTTTTAATTATATAGTATAACACATATACAAAGCAAAGAAATAAAAAAAAATAGTTTTCAAAGCACTCTTCAATAAGTAGTTAAGGACAGATCCCAGAGTTTGTCATGAGTTACCATACCATCATCTCAGATTTTCTTTCTAGCTGTTCCAGAATATAGGAGGCTAGAAGGCTTAAATTTTTTTGTTTTTTTTCATTGTTTTTTAGTATTTTTTTAATACCAAAAAACACCAAACAAACGCAAACATTCTTAACTTTTGATCATTCCATTCTACATACATAACCAGTAATTCACAATATCATCACATAGTTGTATATTCATCATCATGATCATTTCTTGGAACATTTGCATCTGTTCAGAAAAAGAAATAAAAAGAAAACAGAAGAAAAATTCATATATACCATACCCCTTACCCCCTCCCTTTCATTGATCACTAGCATTTCAAACTAAATTTTAACATTTGTTCCCCCTATTATTTATTTTTATTCCATATGCTCTACTCGTCTGTTGACAAGGTAGATAAAAGGAGCATCAGACACAAGGTTTTCACAATCACAGTCGCATTAAATATTTTTTTATCACAACAATCGACTTTTTCTTTCTTTTTTTGTGAAAATAACATATATACAAAAAACAAATTTCAAAGCATAGCACCACAATTAGTTGTAGAACATATTTCAGAGTTTGACATGGGTTACAATTCCACAATTTTAGGTTTTTACTTCTAGCTGCCCTAAGATACTGAAGACTAAAAGAGATATCAATTTAATGATTCAGCAATCATATTCATTAAAATTCATTTAAATTTTATCTTCTCTGTATAACTCCACGATCACCTTTATCTTTCTATCCCTCTCTTTAGGGGTGTTTGGGCTAGGCCCATTAAAAATTTTTCATGTTGGAAGGGTCTGCCACTAATATGGGGTAGGGAGATGGAACTATCTGGTGTTCTGGAGAGGCTGGGCCCTCTAGGTTTCAGGACTTAATCTGATCCAGGGACCCATCTGGAGGTGGTAGGTTTCTGGAAAGTTAACACTAGTGGATGGAACCCTTGTGGAGTCTTATGTGTTGCCCTAAGTGTTCTTTAGGATTGGCTGGAATGGTCCTGGTTGAGGTTTGGCAGGTTATGATAGGTAGCAATGTCTAACTGAAGTTTGATCTTTCTTGATTTTCACATTCAAGATAAACCGAAGACATAAATTAGTCTTGGGATCAATTTGCTATGAAAATTCTCCTTTGCAAGGTCATGTAAGAGTTTAGGAAATAAAGTAGTGAAAATCATGTTGTTTTCTCCATTCTAAAGGTGAGAAAAGGCAACAAAAATACCAGTTATTTCTTCTGGTCCCCAGATAAATAAATGATAAAAAGTTCAGTGTTTCCTATCATCTGATCTCAGTAAAATCTCAGATCCACTTCCTAGTTAAACCTGGCCTCCCAGTCTTTTTACAAGATTCTGTTTCCAAATGGAGCTCACTAGTTATCTCTGGTCTTTTTACTTTCATTAAGGCAGGGAAAGAGCAGAATGTAATTTTAACATGTAAAGAATTAATATTTAATCATCATTCATTTTCTTTCTTATATAGAGAGACTTGTAAGCCAATCCCGGGCCACACAAAGACCTCTTGTTGTTTCTGGCTATAACATAAATATTTAATTAAAGGAAAACTTCCTTAGAACCATTCTTCCATTGAGCTAAAAGTACACCACCCTAGGCCTGCACATATGCCATTTCCCAAATCCATCTGTTAACTTACCTCAGGCTTTTATCTAGCTTAAGTAACTCAGGAGGCATTCAACTGGCGGTTGGAAATGTTTTCAGGGGATGAGTGGTTAACCTTTGAGCTGCCATTTCCAGAAGAGAACCTATCAAACAATCATCACTGTACACATCTGAATTTGGAATAGAATGAGAATCCTGCCATTCTAAAGCTAAGCCTTAAACTGCACTGTTAATTTCTGTTTTAAGGCTTGATCATATTTAGCTCTTGGTTGCCTGGGACCACTAATAGTTTGCAGATAAAGAAAACCTTAGGAAACAGGCCCAGAGATAAAAGCTATGATCTGTAAGCTTTTTGCCTTCCTCTGGCATTCACTATTGCCCTAGCAGTACTCTTGTTAAAAATTATTAAGGATTTGTTATAAATAAATCACTACATAAAGATTCTCCTTTAATAAATAGCAAAGCATTTCTTGTTTCCTTTTTGTCTGTTTGGATAAAGCAAAAGGTTTTTTTGTTTGTTTTTTAAATTTTTTTTATTTTAATTTTTTTAAAAAAACATAACAAACACATTCTTAACATATGATCATTCTGTTCTACATATATAATCAGTAATTCACAATATCACCACAGTTGCATATTCATCAAGATCATTTCTTAGAACATTTGCATCAATTCAGCAAAAGAATTAAAAAGAAAACAAAGAAATTCATACATACCATACCCCTTACCACTCCCTTTCATTGATCACTAGCATTTCAATCTGCTAAATTTATTTTAACATTTGTTCCCCTTACTATTTTTTTTATTCTGTATGTTTTACTCATCTGTTGATAAGGTAGATAAAAGGAGCATCAGACACAAGGTTTTCACAATCACAAGGTCACATTCTGAAAGGTATATCATTATACAATCATCTTCAAGAAACATGACTACTGGAACACCACTCTACATTTTCAGGCAGTTCTCTTCAGCCTCTCCATTACATCTTTTTTTTTCTTTTAATTAATTAATTTATTTTTTAAATACCAATAAACACCAAGCAAACGCAAACATTCCCAACTTTTGATCATTCTGTTCTACATATACAATCAGCAATTCACAATATCATCACATAATTGCACATTAATCACCATGATCATTAATTGGAACATCTATATCCATTCAAAAAAAAGAAAACAACAAAATTCACACACCCCTCCCCCTTCCCCCGCACCGATCACCAGCACCTCAATCTAAATTTACTTCAACATTTGTTCCCCCTATTATTTATTTTTATTCCTTAAATGTTTTACTCGTCTGTTGATAAGGTAGACTGAAGGAGCATCAGACACAAGGTCCCCACAACCACACAGTCACATTGTGAAAGCCACATCACTACACAATCATCTTCAAGAAACACGGCTACTGGAACACAGCTCTACATCCTCGGACAGTTCCCTCCAGCCTCTCCACCACACCTTGACCAACAAGGCAACATCCATTCATTGTGCAAGAACAACCTCTCCACTCTGCTTGGAATCCCCCAGCCATCGACACTCTACCTTGTCTCATTTCACTCTTCCCCCTTTTGGTCAAGAAGGTTTCCTCAATCCCTTGATGCTGAGTCTCAGCTCATTCCAGGATTTCTGTCGCACATTGCCAGGAAAGTCCACACCCCTGGAAGTCATGTCCCACACAGATAGGGGGAGGGTGGGGAATTTGCTTGTTGTGTTGGCTGGAGAGAGAGGCCACATCTGAGCAACAAAAGAGGTTCTCTTGGGGGTGACTCTTAAGCCTAATTTTAAGTAGGCCTGACCCATCCTTTGTGGGGTTAAGTTTCATATGAACAACCCCCAAGATTGGGGGCTCAGCCTATAGCTTAGATTGTCGGCAATGCTTGTGAGAATATCAAGAATTCAACTTGGGGAAGTTGAATTTTCCCCCTTTCTCACCATTTCCCAAAGGGAAATTCAAAGCACTCTGGGATTATTTGGGGCATCACTCTGGACAAACCAACAAAATCTCATCTCCTACTCAAGGTTCCATGCACCCATGGCATTCAACCAAACTGTCTACATAAGTTATATTAGGAAATGCACCAGTCAAAATAGAGATTTTGTACCAAATAAACATTTCTTGCTTTAGTTTCACACATAAGTTAAAATTTTTAAATATTAATTACCATCTATTTTCAGCACCTTGCAATAATGACATTCCTTTGTTCTTCCTCATGCAAAAACATTTTTTAAATTTGTACATTTAATCACTATCATATACTCTAGGCATTCCTAGATTATACCATCTCAGTCTTTATCATCTTTCTTTCTGATTTCATTTGTGCCCCCAGCCCTCCTCCCTCTATCATTCTCATATTCAGCTTCATTCGGTGTTTTAACATAATTGTATTACAGTTAGGTAGTATTGTGCTGTCCATATCTGAGTTTTTACATTCAGTCCTGTTGCACAATCTGTATCCCTTCAGCTCCAATTACCCAATATCTTACCCTATTTCTATGTCCTGATGGTCTCTGTTACCCATGAAGTTCTCCAAGTTTATTCACTAATGTCAGTTCATATCAGTGAGACCATACAGATTTGTCTTTTTGTTTTTCCTAATCTCACTCAGCATAATGTCCTCAAGGTCCATCCATGTTGTTACATACTTCACAACTTTATTCTGTCTTATAGCTGCATAATATCCCATCGTATGTATATACCACAGTTTGTTAAGCCACTCGTCTGTTGATGGATATTTTGGCTGTTTCTATCTCTTCGTAATTGTAAATAATACTGCTATAAACATTGTTGTGCAAATGTCCGTTTGTGTCCTTGCCCTCATGTCCTCTGAGCAATGGTATTGCTGGGTCATATGGCAATTCTATATTTAGCTTTTTGAGGAACCCCCAAACTGTCTTCCACAGTGGTTGCACCATTTGACATTTCCACCAACAGTGGATAAGTGTGCCTCTTTCTCCACATCTTCTCCAGCACTTGTCGTTTTCTGTTTTATTGATAATGGCCATTCTGGTGGGTATGAGATGATATCTCATTGTGGTTTTGATTTGCATTTCTCTAATAGCCAGGGAAGATGAGCATCTCTTCATGTGCCTTTTGGCCATTTGTATTTCCTCTTCTGAGAGGATGAACAAAATCCTTTTATGCACCGAGCCAGAATGCTCCAAAATACATGCGGCAAACACTGAAAAGAGAAATAGACACATCTACCATAATAGTTGGAGACTTCAATTCACCACTCTCATCAATGGACAGAACATCTAGACAGAGGATCAACAAAGAAACAGAGAATTTGAATAATACAATAAATGAGCTAGACTTAACAGACATTTATAGAACATTACACCCCACAACAGCAGGATACACCTTTCTCTCAAGTGCTCATGGATCATTCTCAAGGATAGACCATATGCTGGGCCATAAAGCAAGTCTCGATAAATTTAAAAAGATTGAAACCATTCAAAACATTTCTCATATCATAAAGGAATGAAGTTGGAAATCAATAATAGGCAGAGTGCCAGAAAATTCACAAATATGTGGAGACTCAACAACACACTCTTAAACAACCAGTGGGTCAAGGAAGAAATTACAAGAGAAATCAGTAAATATCTCGAGGCAAATGAAAATGAAAATGAAACATATCAAAACTTATGGGATGCCATCAGCAGATAGAAATAGGGTAAGATATTGGGTAATTGGAGCTGAAGGGATACAGATTGTGCAACAGGACTGAATGTAAAAACTCAGAAATGGGCAGCACAATACTACCTAACTGTAATACAATTATGTTAAAACACTGAATGAAGCTGAATGTGAGAATGATAGAGGGAGGAGGGCTGGGGGCACAAATGAAATCAAAAAGAAAGATAGACGATAGAGATTGAGATGGTATAATCTAGGATTGCCTAGTGTGTTGGTTTGAAAGGAAGTATGCCCCCTAAGAAAAGCCATGTTTTAATGTAAGTCCCATTTCATAAAGGTAGAATAATCTCTAGTCAATACTGTATGTTTGAAACTGTAATGAG
>PVIY010054750.1:0-14060 GCA_004026745.1 Myrmecophaga tridactyla
CTTCATAACATTTGTTTATGTAAAAATGAAATCACCTGAAGTTTTCATCTGATCCATTCTACTGCTTCAAGGGTAAATTTTTATAACTGACCCTAAGTTTATAGTCATTCTAGCAATTTGGAAGTCAGAAAATCTTTCTAATGATTTTGAGTTTATATCAAATTATCAAAATACCTTTGATTGAATTCACAAAGAATTCAAAATAACATCACAATATACCCACATATATGCAAAGTCCCTTTAAAAGCATTTTTTACTTCCAAATACTAACATCAATTTCACATTTTCCATATTTTAATGACATGTTTATTCACAACTCTTTGATATGATGTGTTTTCTAAATATACATGTATTTAGTTTATGCTGAAAAAGCTGGTATGGGCGTACACACACCCACATCTCTGGGTCTGAAATTTCATTTAGTGACTTTTTATTTAACATAACTCCATTCATCTTCAGAAATCAACAAATAAAATTAGTTTACTTTTAAAAGTAAACAATTATACGGTTATGTAATTTACCTCCCTGGTGATGTATGGTATATATCATATGGTAAATATGGTATATATTTACCTCCCTGGTGATGATGGGAATTCAGAAAAGTTTACATATCTCTCTTCTTTCAAATCTGAACTCCATCCCAGGGCCATACTTTTCATATAAATTTTTCTTTGGAAATTACTTAGGGTCATTGGCCTCTATAGTTATCATATACATGGCTTATACTTATTCTTGGAGAGACCTCAGATGAAAACTCATTTTGAGCTCAAAAGCCTAAGGAATTGTTCTTCATTTATTATTCTAGTTAATGCCAATAAACAAAATTACAAGAAATTAACAGATTATAATCCCCCCCAGTGTTGGAGTACTGGTAAATATATACCATAAAATAGGTCACTATTTTATAAAATTTTTAAGTTTTGTAAAATTGCCAAATCCAACCCAAAGAGGTTAAATAAAATTTACCAAAGAACATATTCTTAGGATTCAGTCACAAAAATAATTCAGGAAGAGAAAAAAAATGTAGTATAAGAGAACAGAAACTACAATGTCTTGCACATACCTTGTGTCCTTCTTGAACATGGACGCGTTATTTCTGACGTCGTCCTGAACACATTCTCCATGACTGGCACAGACGATGTTTTATAGGGAAATGGCTTCCACCATTCAGACTGCCACAAATCAGATAATAAGAAACCCAAGAATCGTAAGCCCTGTTCTTGAGCAGGGACATTTAGTCTCTGCTCTACAGAGAGCAGCTGGCTTTCCAAAGTAATCTGTTGACCCTGATTGGCATACATTGATGCAACTGATAGGAAATAAGATCTATATTGATTAACAATATGCTATACAGTATACAAAGTTAAGCACAGTCCCTACCCATCACAAAGCACCTAAAAGACTGATTGTCTTCTGAAAATATTTTCAAACAACCTTATTCTTTAGGTTATAGTTCCTTCTTTAATATTATCTTCCAATCCCTTATTTTTGGTGTCTTTTTAATAGAAGGCCTTATAGGAGATTATAAGACTGGGACGCTTGAATTATTACAATGTAGGGAAAACGGAGTGATATAGCTTTGATAAATATGAAACGATAAACCACAAATGATAAAAATCAGAAAGTCATCACATCGAAAGAAACATCACATCAAAAGAAACCTCTAAGAGGTTTGGTCATAAAAGTTATGGAGATTTCAGTTCAAATAGTGAGAAGCAAAAATACAGGGATAGTTAAGTACAATAAATGTAATGGTAAGGAAGGTTTATAAAATAACAACTGGAAGTAAAATAGAGTGGCGAGGGGGGAAGTTAGAAAGCCAGTTAGAACATATGAGCATGGATCCAAGCAATCCTTACATCATTATCCAAATCATACATTTTCAAAATAAAAAACATAAAGATGGTACTATAAAAACCAATTGGCATAAGACTTCTGTTGAAAAGGATTTATACACTAAATGGTTGTAATATATAGCTTTCTAGATCACGGGAAGACCTTAGAAATATCCAAATATTTGCTCATTCATCTTCTAATTATTGCAGAGAAGGGGTGACCATAATCTCTCTTTCCTTCCTTCTCCTCCTCTTCTTCTCCTTTCAGTAAAAGTAACTATGCAGACATATTCTCTTTACCTGTACTCCAACACTGGGGGGATTATAATCTGTTAATTTCTTGTAATTTTGTTTATTGGCATTAACTAGAATAATAAATGAATAACAATTCCTTAGGCTTTTGAGCTCAGAATGAGTTTTCATCTGAGGTATCTTGTAGTCTCTCCAAGAATAAGTATAAGCCATGTATATGATAACTATAGAGGTCAATGACCCTAAGTAATTTCCAAAGAAAAATTTATATGAAAAGTCTGGCCCTGGGACAGAGTTCAGATTTGAAAGAAGAGAGATATGTAAACTTTTCTTAATTCCCATTATCACCAGGGAGGTAAAATGCCCCTTTTGAAGATGAATGAAAATTGTTTCTTATTAAGAAAAAAATAAAGACTCTCTTTGAAAGCATACTACTGGCTACCACAAAATATACTTACTGAAACAAATTAAGATCCTCACGCAGTCTTTTTGGATTAGGCACTGTTGAAAACACCAATAATGCAGCAGCAAACAGACATAAATCTCTGCCCATGTGGTGCTCATATTCTAGTGGGAGAAAATGGAAAATAAAAGGAATAAGCCATATGTTATATTAAAAAGTAAATGCTATGGAGAATAAACAGAGCAGAGAAGGTGACTATGGAGAACCGCTGAGGCTCATCTAGAGAATCTTCATCAAGAAGATGATATTTGAGCTAAGACCTGTAGGAGATGACAAAATAAATTTTGCGTGTATTTCCTCTCCATATTTAATTTATATGACGAAGCTGTAGGTGGGGAGAATCTGAAACTTCACTGTTATGTGCTCTGCTATTGACCTGTGGCCACAATATTACCTGTCAAATTGTAGGTGCCATTATTCTTATATTGCACTTGCACTCATCGTACAGGACAGGAAACTCATTGTTTGCATAAGTGGACTAGAAAGGAGTAAGGGCCCGTCTCTACATCCTCTCAACTGCCTGAGATCTAAAGGTTGACAAGTATTCTTCAGAGTCTTCAATTCAAAGTCAAATGTTTAAATTTTTCCTCTTAAAATGTATTTAGGAAGCTAACACAACACGTGTATCCTCAATTTTGTCTGGACTACCCATCTTTTATTTTTTGAATACTTTTAGCTAAGCAAGCTATTTGAGTTTTAACTTGGCAAGGCAAGACATGACAGTGGAGTCTCTTTAAGAAAAACATCCTTGTTTTACATAGAGAACTTCCCTTTTGTAACTAAAGCTTTTTTTACTGGTAAAACTTGGAAATTAAAATGCACAACATGAAAAACAAAACAAAACATGGCTATCTGGAAGAAAGAGGTTCCAAGCAAAGAAAACAGCTGTGCAAAAGCCCTGAAGTGGACGTGGACTTGACTAGTTCCTGAAACAACAGTTTTTGGCAACAGCATACAGAAAAAGGAAAAGATTCTCAAGTGATTAAGGGAAATCAAGATCAGGCATGAAGACACATGAGCAGTCCTTTAGAAACAAGAAACTAAAATATTTAACTAGTAGTACTGTTCAGGGAAAAATGTCAGCCTGATCAGAACAAAGGTGCTATTCTGCTCTGCTGGTCCATACTGACTTCACATCAGCCCTGCTCACACACCATTATAAGAACTTTGACTTTTACTCTGGGCAGGGTACTCAGGGGCAGGGAAACATCTTCGGAGGATTTTAGGAAGAATGACATGATGTAAGACTCTAGAAGCCAAGGACAGAAGCAAGAAGACCAGTTAAGAGGCTATTAAAATATTGCAGGTGAAGATATCTCTGAAGAGTGAGAGAAGGAGGTGTAACTGAGGAACTAAGATTTAACAATGACTGTGAATACTGACTTATCTTATTGATGTTTCTTATTAGAGCATAATAGTGTCTGAGAATAGCCAGAAGGAAATACCTAAAGTTGTTGAACTGCAATCCTGCAGCAATTGATAATGATCATATAACTATATCTTTAATAATGATCGTATCACTACATAGCAAAAAGAAAAAAAGAAGTCAATTGTCTGTATTTGTGTGGGTCTACATGTGGATATTGTTTTGTTCCATGGATATATCTACACCTATCTATCATCTATCTATCTATCTACCTATCTATCTATCTATCTATCTATCTATCTATCTATCTATCTATCTATCTATCTATCATCTATCTATCTATCATCATCTATCTATCCATCTATCTATCCATCTGTCTATCTATCTATCTATCTATCTATCTATCTATCTATCTATCTATCTATCTAAGTCAATACCACACTGTCTTAGTTAACCTTCCTCTATTTTCAGTCTTAAAATTGGGTAGAGTGCAATACGAGTGCTCAATAAGAGGGGAGGGTAAGGAGTATGAGATGTGTGGAGCTTTTCTTTTTTGTTCTTATTTCTTTTTCTGGAATAAGGCAAATGTTCTAAAAATGATCATGGTGATGAATACACAACTAAGTGATGATAATGTGAAAAAAATTTCATGTGAGAAGTGCTGGAAGCTTGGACCAAGGTGGTAATGATAAAGCTTAAGAAGAAATTGGAGTTGGATAGATCTTGAAGAAAAGCCAACAGGATGGGCTGGCTCGTTGGATGATGTTGTGAAAGAAAAAGGAGGATTTCCAAAGCTATTACCACTAGAAACTGGAAGATTGGAGTTGAACCTTAGTGAGATGGGGAGGGTAAAAGCAAAGCAGGTTTAGGATACAAAAAGAGACGTTTGGTTTTGCAAATGTTAAGTTCAAGATGCCTGTTGGACATCCAAGTAATAATGTTAAATATATGAATGCAAATGACATTACTAGTCTTCTCTACGAATCCTAGATACAAAGAACTGAATATGTTTTAGCTGAAAAATCTTATAATTATATATTTCTAAATCTATTACGTTAGAATTTATAGATCAGCATGCAAATATTTCAATTTTATGCGACTAGGTGAATTGTTTATATGTGCATAATATTGCTTTTTTTTCCCTAAAAGTCAACAAAGTATTTACGGTTTCTGTCTAACTGATGCTTTTATCATTTCAAATTGGAAAAAAAAGGGGAGAAGAAGGCATAGTTATTTTTACTCTTAGAGGAAGAAGTGATGTTCAGTGGTTAAGGTTTGGATGTGGTGCTGCTATGCGAAAAAAGACTCCTTGTCAAAGCTCTGACTTTCACTTCCTTCCCCATGGCGTCTCTGCCCTGATCAAGCATTTAACCCTTGTCAGAAGCTCTTGACCTTTTGAAATATCTTCTGGTACTTATAACCAATAACATTTTCTCCTCTACGTGCCTGAAGAAGGAAGGTACTTATTGACAAGAAGGGGAGAACAGATTTCTGGGCTTTTTGTGTATCTCTGTTTATTCCGGGTTTACCTCACGTAGAACGCTTATTTAGTCACTGCTGAGAACTTGGCTCCTTCCCACATGGCTTCAGGAAGAAGCATCCATAGCAATTCTTTATTACATCCAAGGTTCTGTATAAGAAAATTATGCTTGTGCCAAAGGTAGTCATAAGACCTATCTTAGAGAATTCCAGGTAAACATAACTGAGCCTCTTGCCCCTCATTAGATGACTTTTCATCTCACAGGAAGTGTAAATGTGGAACTTCACAGAAGATACAAATATGTATTTATGAAGAGCAATAAATTTTTCTCAATTCAGGCTGAATGTTTTTTATTTTATTTAATATTTTGAGCTGTGATTGTTTTACATAGTAATTTTTTACATAGTATTTTTTTAAATCCATGTTTTTGATAAATCAAAATTTCTAAATTTAATGCCTCGCCTAATCCAATAATTTCACAGAGATGTGGAAATGTTAGTCATTTTATGCAACTTGAAAGTCAGTTTGCTTCTGCATCCAAAGCTTACTTTGAAATTATAGATCATTGAAAATGTCACTTTGGTGAAACTATGTGTTTTCCTCTTTATGCCACAGACAAAGGAATATCAGAAAATTTCAGGAATCCTAACCTTATTGGATAGCCATAGTTTCACTCAAAATAAAATCATTGTTTTCTATTTTTAGACAAATTTTAGACCCCTCCATTTAATGGATTCATATCCAATACCACTAATGCAATGTTCACCATATGCAAAATAAATGTTTTCTAAAAACCAGAAATATTTACTTATTCAAAAATTATATTTTATTTATACTACTGCATTAGAATAAATAATTCCTGTGAAAAGTCAAAGGTATTAGACCCAAATAGTAGATAGTATGTCTAGTACTCTTAAAAGGACTTATATACTTTCATCTTAGACATCTTTTTTTTTCTGGATAGTTTTAAAAACTCAAACTACTTGTTTTTTCTTGGTTACTTTTTAGACCAATATGAAAACTGAAACTCTGGATTAGAAACAAGACAATACTTTGGATATAAAAGAATAATAATGTAAATATAAACCATTTTTTACTATAAATCAGTGATATCTCATTGCAGTTTTTCAAAATAGTTGTGATTAATTCATTCTGAAAAGTCTGATGAAAATTTATTTAGGTTGCTTTACATCTAAGTCTTTCATTAACCATAAAAAATATTCTTGACAGAAGAAATGCACTGATACTATTAAAGATAAAGTTTGCATTGAGACGAAGTCAAACTTAACCAAATACCTTCTAAATTGTGTTAATGTTCACTAACTACTATAAAAGTACAATAATTTATATGTCCTATAATTATTTGGTCTCTAGATAATGATTTTATTTCAATAGTACCACTTGCACTTGTCCTTCTTTGAAAGAAAAGTTGAGTGTTTCAATCCTCTGAGTTGCTATTTTATAATTTTCCCAGTAATCCATGGGAATTCCCTTCCATACTCAATACTGAACAGATTTCATAGCTTCATGTATAATATTAATCTTCAGATGTCATCTAAATAAAAACCTAAATTCATGAAAAAAAATCCCTTCTCTAATCTAGTAAGATCATATTATAACATCACAAGACAAAACCTTCTTTTATAGTTTTACTTATTTGTCCCCTTTCTAATAGCAAGTGGTATCAAGGGTTCTAATATTAAGTACAGTATATTGAAAAACTGCTTTTTAAAATACAACAAAAAAAATCCTTTTCATAACTGAAGGATAATTACACACCCTGGATAGTTAACCAATCTACTTTTGTTCCAATATATTTGTATGTAACCTGCCTATTTGCATGATCTAATGTCTTCATCAGATTTAAAATGCATGACATATTTTTAGGCTACACGTCTGTATAGCACATAGAAAATGGAATATATGGCTTTAGCTTCACTGATGTCATTAAAGATCAAATAACACGCCAGAGCCCTGCTCATTCTGTTTGCAGAAAATCTTTCTGAAAAGTCCCCCTGGCTAAGTTATGGCAACTTTTCGAGTTATCACTAATGAATATACGTAAAGGGTATAGTACAGCCTCTCAGCAGGTTTTTTTGATATAACTTATTTAAAGGATCACTGACATGCCCATAAGCCCTTAGGTTGTTTGTAGAAGCAAAGGAAGCTTGTCTCTGAAGACACACTGCCATGGTCTAAAGGTTTGAGTGAAAAGTCAGAAATGAGCTTCCTGAAGTCTAAAAAATTCTCTCCATTTCTGAATGCAATAGTAGGGCCTTCTGCTCCTGCAGGAATATTACAGAAACTTCAAATGTTTAATTTACCAACGGGACCTCATTAGCAATATTAGAGAGAACCTCGCTGCTTGGCCTTCATGCTTACAAACGTGTATGTATGAATTATCTAAAGTAAACACAGACATTTTAGATGAAAGGACTTAAGGAATGTTTCTACCTATGCTTTATGCAAACTTTTATTGAAATAAAATAAATCATGCATTCCCATTTCAAGTGTTGCTTGAAAAACTCTATTTAATACTTGTATATTGTCTTAGCATGGTTCCAGTTTTGGTAATAACATGTATTAAAGTACTGTATTCAAGTTACACAACAAAGACTTAATACTGTGTGAGAATACTCAAAGCAAGTTCTCAAACATCTGTCTTCAAAGGATAACTACATTTCATCTTGATAATAAACAGGTACGTATTTAGTCTCTTGGTAGAGTACAAATAGAATCCATATTCTAGTTATCACTTTATTCCATTTTTTTAAAGAGGCACTTCTTCATTTTTCTTAGAGTATATTTTCATGATAATTTCTTCTTTTTTAAACATCAGTCAAAATGTGTACAAATATCACTGATAACATGATAAGAGAGGTTATTTATTTTTAAACCAGCTTTGGAAGAAGCTGCCCTTGAAGCAACTGGAAGAAAAAAAGAAGATAAAAGAAATAGAAGGTGGAGCAGATGGGGCGATTGAAGCAACCTGACTACTATCCAATTCCAAGTGAGATGTGGACAGTCTTTGAAGTCTACAAATCTTAAATAACCAGACAAACTGAAAAATCAAAACAACGAAATCAAAACAACATTCTTAAAATGGAGGCGCAAGTTCATTAGGGCAAATTATCTAGTGTTTATGTGTGAGTGGAGGTGTACTATTGTTAACTAAAATGAAAGAATAAAGGGTGCTTATTTACATGAACGAGGTTACATAACAGCAGCCATAGCTACCTGGCACAGGAAATCACAGGAAGGAAAGAGCAGCTTTTAAACAGTGCTAGTTAGTTAGCTGGAGCTGAGGGGAAAATCTACAAAGTTGAACAAATAACCCTCCACTAAGCAGCTTCACAAATATTAATGGAAAATGATTTTATCACAGACTGAACTAGCACTAGATAGAGCAATTTCAAAAGGCATCATTATTATAATTTGTTCATTCATTTGCTAATGTTTTAGGCAATGCAGCCAACTCTTGTTTGTTTGAAGAAGGGGCAGGAAAGAGAAGAGCAGAAGTACCAATGCAAAGTTCCCAAATGTGGGTGGGGAGCTAGTGTGACTGATAGGTATAATTAAACTGGCATACAAATAGAATATGCCTTTCAGTCACATTTTATAGATGACTAACCTTTTGATGGGGAAAGAAGTTGACTATGCTGGTTGATACTGAAGCTGGCAGAATTCTGAAAATTGGCATTAAATGGTATGCATCAAGAGAAACTCATGAAAATCAAAAGTGGACTGCCCTTTTGAACTTAGGTAGTCTCCCTTTTGCTCCAGTGCCTAATTCATGTTTATATAGTATATGGAGCCCAAAGCAAGAAAATATATGTCAGGCAAGCAAAAATGTGAAAACACCAATGGTTAGCATTCTTTTGAATATAATAATTGCTATGGCTCTTTTTCCTTCCACTCATTCCTGTCTCTATACTATTCGTGGGCAGAGCAAAATCCTTAACACATTATTATTCTCCTCCTGGTTAGATGTCGGTATTCTTAAGGTATGTTTCATTCATATTAATTTGCATACTTTTACAAACACTAGACAGTCCACTGGCACACTGCAGGTTGCTGTGCTAATCTTGCTTCTGAGATTTTCTGCTTAGAATTCTAACTGAATATTTTGAAGCTTTTGGTTAAAAAATTGTGTAAAGATTGCTACTCACCTTTATTTTTTTATTTCTCATTATTTCCAAGAATTCCTTAAAGCACTTTTTTTTTTAAAAGAAAATGCTATGGTAAATTCTCAATCCCTAAATTTATCACTTTGAAAGGTGGTAAAAATCCTGCATTTACACATTGAAATTTGAAATTTAAAGCAAGATTTTTTTAATTTGCTGTAATTATAGAATTTTATGAAATATGAACTTCAAATAAACTAACTTTAAATCTAAAACTAGATTTAAACTCTAATATGCTATCTCAGATGCCCTCAGATGCTTCCATTATGTCACCTGGGTGCCATAAATTCATTCTGTAAATAATAAAGTATTTTCTGAAAAGAAAATGTGTACATATAAGATTACCAGGATAATAGAAAATTAATTTGAATTTGAGGAAAACTATTACAAACTAAATAAGACTGTCATTAAATTAAAACAGTTTCACCAAAAGTCTGTTTCACTACATCCCATTTTCATTAACTTTAGTGGAAATGGTTTTCCAAAGTTAGTGACTCATATAATAATCTATAACATCTCTAAGACCGTCAAATATGTATGATTTATTTTAGAAGCCAATCATATCAAGGGTTTATTGAACACAGTAAAAATATATATGTGAGTGTGTGTGTGAATATATATATATATATAATTCATCCAGTGCACGAGAATTAGAAATTAGGCCCTTTTTCTGTATGTGGCAAATTTTATGCCCAAAATTAGCTCTCAAAGCACTATTCACGGATGACTTCTTTCTCTTGATAGAAGAATTTGAGGGTAAAAAGTTCTTAAAGTACATCAGACAGGGATGAAAAGGATTTTGAAGAAAGGGCACACTGTGAAGACAGCAAGTTAGAAAGAATCCACTCTCTTTCACAATTCCACATTTTAGCTGAGGAAACATATCTTTTCGCAAGGCTCCAGGAACTGAATAACAAAGAGGAGTTCCGGTGTTGCATTTGCCAGCTCATCTGCCATTCCTGGTCTCCAAAATGCAAGGCCAGTGACCATCGCTCAGACATGTTTTCTGCGAAATGAAAATCACTAGACAGGAAACACATTTATCAACATAATTTCCTAGAACCATTAAGTTCCCTTTGCCCATTAAAAGAACATTTGAATACCAACAGAGTTCCAGAAAAAAAACATGAAACGATCACCATGAGAGCTGAAATATGGCTTCCTGGGAAACAGGGCTACATTTAATTAGCTTTGATCTTTTATGTGTCTTTTCTGGGTTTTGTTATAGTTCATATCACTGGCATTGGCTTCTGAGCCAATCTTTTCTGAATTCAGTTGCTACCAAAATTTTACAAACTTGACATGAAGATTACATTATATTTACAAAGAACTTGGCACTTACAGAATAAAGTATTGACTTTTTTTTTAAAATCCATCCCAGGGCACCCGTGGATCAGGCCACGGGGAAAACCTGCCTTATTATATATTATGCTACATTAACATGAATAAATAAGTGTCCAGCTGACAAGCCCTCCCCAGTACTGTCCTTTTTTGCTGAAAGCAAGGCCCTTCCAGTTCTGATCCGTGGGGAGATGTCAAGATGGCATCAGTCCAGAGAGAGCAAAGGTTGCATGTTTTCCTCCTCGTTTTTATCCATGTGTTTGAGAACTGTAGGGTCCACAACCGACTGGGACCTGGAAAGAATCAAGGCAATATCGCTTAGTTAGCGTTAAAGAACCACACAGCTATCTGCTCTTCTCTCTCTTTTCTGCACTGTCATTTCTCCCGGGGAAGCAGGATTCTCTTTCCTTCCATCAAGGAATTCATGAACTGAGAAAATGGAACATTGAAAGAAAGACACCATTTTGGTGGTTTTTTTTGCATTAAAGTGAGAAAACAATCCCCTATGGCCTCTAAATAGGCAATAATAGTTTTAAGCGCTCCTCCAGCAATGGACCAAGGCTCTTTTCTTGGAGATATTGAGCATTTTTAGTGCCATATGAATGCATTCCAATAAAATATCTCCAAGTGGAAAAATATTACAGTGAAATTATGGTTTGAGAATTAAAACAGAACTCACAGGAGACTTGATTACTGTCTTAAAAGGCTCCATGGAACACATTCTGTATGAATGTGATGTTTTCTTTAATCATCATTTTAAATGTTTAATGACTGCAATAGGAAAAAAATTTTAAAATTCAGCATAAATTTCATTAAATTTCCCACTGGGACATCCAAACGCAACCAATCTTAATGTGGAAAATTTCATGAAATGTTTTAAGCCTTCAAAAAAATAAAATCCCTTTTTGTTTGAGCAGCAGCTCTTTATGACGAGGAAGATAAATAATTTGAAAACCCTTTACGCCTCTCCTTGATAGCAGGTGAGGATTACATCTCTATTCATCATTAGGAAACCACACGAAACAGGGAAGGAGGAAAACCAATGAAACGTTACTGCCATGGCAGGAAACCACCATCTTAATAGCTATAGAATTAAGGAAGCAGCTGCCCTTTGAAAATTCTCATCGGTAATGAATTTTTCCCCTGCTGCTTCATTCTAGCCAATTTTCTATTGCTGTGGCAATATGCCTCTTAGCAGACCTCATTAACTTTCAAAAAGAAAGACTATAAGCTAAAATACAAATGCACGGCTAATGAGAAAGCAGCAACAGAACTAATTATCAAAGCAAAAATAATTACAGGATTAACTGATACAGTGACTCCTTCATTTAAATAAACTTCCGTTTGTTTCTAAAGAGGGAATGAAAATGATGGTACGATCTTAAAAAGGGGAGCGTTTTTTTATTTCCTGAGTCATTTTCACTATTCTATCACAATTAGATGCCCATCTGAAAAAGGTGATGGACTAAAGTTGAATGTGGTGGGGGAGGGGGAGAGGAAAAGAGAGAGAGAAGAAGAAGGAAGAAGAGGTCTAGGAAGAGAGAGAAGAAAGATTTTGCAGCATGTTTAAATGCAATGATAAATAATTATCTTACAAAAATATATGAATAAAACATATTTTAAGAAAGCACACAATTACACAAAACTTAGTAAATTGACCTTTAACATTTTTTTAAATTAAGACCCTCCTAATAAAATTTGTTTCTCAAGCTGAATCCATCATAAAAGAGACAGATTCATTTACTATTCTGGACTAAAGTATTAACCTGACAACTGGTACCCATAGACATTGTCACTTTCTCTCCTTTCTGTAAATAAAATACGTATCACAGAGTCTGGTACAGAATAGGATCAATATGCTCATCTGAATTCTTAGCTTCCACTCAACAAATCATCTCTATACTGAAATATGGACAATATCTATCAGAATTGTTAGATGATAAATGCTGGTTCCATATGTAGAACACTTCTTCAATAAAACAAGTCTGATAGAAATGGTTTCCAATAAAGACGTTTTTGGTATGTAATTGCCCCAGGTATACTGTTTTTTTAGTTCAGATATGTTTTACTTTCTTATGCCAAAGAGGGATTTTTTTAACAGTCCTAATGAATTGATCTGTTCCAGCTGTAAGAGAAGGAATTGCCTATTATGCAATCACAGCACACGTCAACAATTCCTATGCAGCTGTTACTGTTTCTGGAGTGAATAAATTTCTATTTTTTTGAAGACCAGAATTTAAATTTAGCTATCCAGCATTCATGTATTCATTTCTTATGCCTCTACAATATTGTGCTATACTGTAGTGGTTAACAAGCCAGATTTGGGACAGAATTGGATTCCAATTTTGGTTTTGCTATTTACTAGCTCTGTGACCATGGGAAAGCTACTAAAGCTTCCAAGTTTGTGTTCCATGATCTGCAAAATGGAGAAGATAGCACCAGCATCATACAGATGCCGTGGGGATCAAGTGCGAGAATGTATGTGTAAATCAGATGTCACAGATTCCAGCAAATGGTAGATGGTGAAGGAAGTGGACTTGGGAACTCTGCTGGCTGTAGGCCTGTGTTGGCATTGCCGCCTTGGGGCCACGTGATAGGTGGAAGTCACCTACCTTTTCTGTGGCTCGGTCTCCTCATCCACACATACGGCGCACTTAGGACAGTGTTTGGCAGTAACGATACATGTTCATCATTATTTAATAAAAGCAGAAGCTCATCCCCCTGTCACCACCTTACGGTGACCCTCCCAGCTGCTCTCACAGGCCAGCACTGCAGGCACCAGAGACGGAAGATAAAAGATGTGCCCAAGCCACCCACCCCCAATTCTAAAGCATCCACCTTCTAGTGAACTTTATATCTTTCTCAGGATGACACTATCTCTCCACAAATTTACAGAGAGATGAAGACATCTTCCTTCACGTCTCGCTAAATCACCCAAAGGAAAACTTATCCATCCTTTGGGGGAGCAGTGATTTTTTTTCTCTCAATCTAAAGATTATATAAAACTGGGAAAATGAATGAGGTGATAGTGTGATGTTTGGGAACACTTCTCCCATCCTTGATGGGAAACTGCTCTTCCCTGACATAGAAAAGAAGGGTTAATCAAGTGAAACAATTTTCTTAAACTCACTCTTCAAAA
>PVIY010054751.1:0-14086 GCA_004026745.1 Myrmecophaga tridactyla
AGAAAGAAAGAAAGAAAGAAAGAAAGAAAGAAAGAAAGAAAGAAAGAAAGAAAGAAAGAAAGAAGCACCACACACACTTAGAAGAATTAAATCCTGCCCACGCTCCTCGATTGGTTGCTTTGTCTATAAAGACATTTTTGGTACAATAGGCAAACCAGATGGGGTCTGTGAATGATTGCGGAGTAATGTATCTATGTTAATTTCCTGATTTTTGAAAAATAATTAATGCAGGACCCACAGAGAAAGGAAGCAATAAATACCTTAATGATGGCTCTGAGCTAACTCTGTACAGTTAGCCAGTTTTTAATATTTTTGATCATCTTAAAGTACTGTGGATGGACTCCAGGGTTCTTCAGTCAGATGGAGCCAGATTTAATCCACGCATTACCCACTAGCTGTTGACACGGGGTAGGTTATGTAACCACAATGTTCCCCCTGCCCCCGTGTCTCCAGTATAAAGTGTGGGCAACGATTTCTAAACAAAGTTGTAAGGAACTTTGCATACATTCTATTTGCCATGTGATCCTATCCCTGCATTTAGTAGATATTCAGCTTTCCATAAGTGACAGATAACTTCAGTGTTGTTGTAAAAGCTCATCTCATGTACTGTATTTTGTGTCCATTAATTGCAGCAAGACTGAAATATTTTAAATGTTTTACATGTTCCATTAAAGATAAATAAATAAGATCTGTAAAAGGTAACAAAAAAATCCTGATTTCCATGATTGTCCTCTCATTAGGTGGGAGAGCATTCTTGTTAGAAACTACATACTCAGGTACCAAGAGGTAACAGGGCCCGTCTGATTCTTAAATGGCTAAGGGGGAAATATTAAATGAATACATGATATGTATACAAGTACACACACACACATATAATGTAGATAGAAATATATATATATATATATATATATATATATATGAAAAGAGAAAGGGAGACACCAACAATGAGTCGGATGTGTGAGAAGCTGACAATTGGGGAATCTATATGCAAGGTATCAGGAGTTTTTGTTATCCCTGTACTTTTTCAATGAATTAGAAATTACTTCCAAATAAAAAGTAAAATCCACATATTTACAAGTTGGCATCACCTCTGATTCCCCTGCCTGCAGCTGGCACGGAAGATGCAGGCGCTGTGACAGAGCTGAAGGACCTAGGTCTCAGCCTGCCACAGACCCACCTTTGACCTTGAGCAAGTCCAGCAGCGACACTGGCCTCCACCTACTGGGCTTTTGCTCCAGGCAGAGACAGGGCACAACTCACTTTATCGACATTACACCGTCCTCCCCCAACAGCTAGGAGGTGCAGAGAGCTCAGCACCCGGGGGGGGCCACAGCACTGGTAGGGGGCAGGGGTGCTGCCATCTCAGGGGTCCCAGGCTGGGCTCCAGCTTCCCACCACTCAGGCATTAGGTGACTGCTCAAACCTCCTCTTAGCTCTAAGATTCTGTAAGACACCTATTTAGGTTGCTTTGCTGGAGATTTTGATTCATTTGGTGCTGAGATTTTAGTAGTTTACCAGTTGTCCCAGGTGATTCTTGCTGCAGTCACCTGTGTGTTAAGCCTCAGCCAGGGCCTTTGTTTGTGTGCAGGTGACCAGGTCCCCCCTCTAAGCTGTGTTTTGCTGCTTGGCAGCACTTCCAGTGCTGAAGTCAGAGCTGCTCTCTTAGGAAGGAACCAGGAAATGGAGTTTCCATGATTTATGGGCAGTATCTGGTTTGCCTGAGGCTGTCCCCATTCACGGCCGCTCTCCTGGGATCAGTGTGGGGAGAACCCCCTTCCCCTTTCGAGGGACCCCGTTTGTTCAACAGGCCACATCTTCAGGCTGCGGAGCCTCCTTTCTGGGAGCCAGTCTGTCTCCCATACGACCTCCCGTGTGTCCCCACCATCCCACCAAGCCAGGACCTACAAGAGCCCCCAGAATGGGACAGCTGAGGACAGCCTCACCGGCCCCTACACAACTGCCTGCGAAGCGCATCTCTCTCACAAGCCCCTCCCCGGCAGGAAGAGCTCGTCATGTCCAACCCAGTCTTTCCTCCTCTAAGATGGTGTACGCTTGTTCGCATGAAGTCTAAGTGTCTTACGCTGACCTTTCTACCCAGGCCTTGATCATCCGACTCAGCGATGTAATTCTCTGTGCTCCTGTCGCTCAGTCTGGGTTCTCAGCCTGCGCCTGGGTCCCGCTTCATAATGATGTCATTGCTCACTCCTCAGATGGAAATGACAAGGGGTTGCCATGACAAAACACATAGGCTTTGCTGGCAGAGGCTTTTGTGTGTGGGTGTGTGTATCTTCTGAGGCCTTGGCTCTCACGGCTGGTGAAATCAGCCCTTCTGACAGCCTGGCCGTGGCAGTAAAATAGAAAAGGTACTGGCAGTTTGACAAGAGGCTATAAAACCATAGCAGGCAAGAAGGCCAGGAATACAAGGCCTTATTATTTATGCCTCTTAAATCTGAAAAATCCAGATGTTTAATTATAAAATATTTTCTCCCAATTCTAGATACAAGTTCTACTGATGGCATTGAACTCTGCTAGCCACTAGGAGTTTTCCTTCTCTTCCTTATCTCGACTTCATTTTTCTGTTAATCAAAATGTGACAAGAACCATTTAAGCAATCAACAACGTGAATGACAGCCACTGTTAGTTAATGACACTCCAGCACTTTCTGTGCATCATTGTGAATCCCCTCAAGAGGCAGTGGAGGTAAGATTCGTGAGTCCTAATTTAGGACCAGAGCTGGGATTTGAACCCACATCACCTTTACCCCAAAGCCTGTTTGGTGGAGTTCTGTCCACCAAACACAGCCCAAATAATCTCTGTACCTAGCACACTCTACTTGGGCTTGTTGTTTTAGGAGTAGGTTGGAGGAGGAATAGAAAATGGATTTGGGAACTAAGGAACCGTCGATATTTACCCTCCAGTACACATCAAAGACCTTAGAAAAGTTACTGAATGAAGCCAGCACACAAAAATCAACAGTCATGGACTGTAAATATTAATTTTATTCCCCATCTTGTTCTCTCAATGCCGTTCCCATGGAGACATGGCTCTTCAATTTATCTGGAAATCAACCTGCCCCGGGGATGTGGTGGTGGCAGCTTTGAGGGAGGCCAGGATGGGAGACATGTCCTAAAGAGAGGCTTCAGCCCCTTCTGAGCAATTCATTGTTGTTCCAGCTCTCACTCCCTTTCCTGTTTTCCTTAGAAACTGATGGTGAGATGAATTTTGTAGTGAGATGTGGACCCAATAAAATATTTCTCCATTGGCAAACATTCTCAAAGAGAAGAAGGAAAATCTGACAACTCATCATGTAAGCAAAGCCAGGAGCCATCCCTAGCCCTGGTGGGTATCTCTGAGCTGTGTGGGGTATAATTAGACATTCCATACCCATCCAGGGCACTCAATTAATTAAGACAGCTTTGCTGCATTTTTAACATTAAGATATATTCTATTCCCATTGACAGAAAGGATTCTTGAAAACAGAAATCACCTTCCAATAAAATGTCATGAATGTGCCACCAAATGCTCTCTCACATTTTATCTCTAATGAGGTTTCTAACTTGGGCAGTCTTTAACTATTTTCTGTCTTGTTTCTCAAGATTGGTATTAAATATCTATATATGTCAAAAAATACATGCTGTTATCCTCAAAAGGTCAATACTCAGTGGATGAGAAACTCTTTATAGAAAAGTTAATGACCAAGAAACAATCAGCAAGAACTGAAACAACAGCAGACCTGGCAGAAACATCTTTCTCAAAGCGCCAGAAAATAAAAGCTTGGGAAAATAGGGCGAGTGGTGAATCAAGAAAAAAAGTCTTCTGAAAAGTGATAGGATCTCGTGGAACCCTGGCTGTCCCCTCCCCAATCCTCTCACTGGCTCTGCACAGAGCTGGCCCATGCTCCTGGTTCTGGAGAGAGCAGAGTAACCCTTGTACTGGGAGCATGTATGTCTGGCCCCATCTCTTTGTTGGTGACCCAAGGGACTGAACCAGGATAGTCATTGCAGACTTGCTATCCCAGAATTTGCCTGCAAGTAGAAGGCAGCTCAAAGAGCTCTCCTACAGAGTACTGTGGGAGTCAAGTCATGCTGCCTGGAAAAGGAATTGTTGGCTGAAAAAATACTGTTCAGTGCCTGAGATTTTGAAGAAGCTATTATCCTAGGAAAAAGGAGGCATTTATATTCATATAAACAGGGAAATTTCTAGGACCACAAACACAGGGAAATTTCTAGGGACAAGACCCATGTGCAGAAAGGATCAGGGTGACCTCTATGCTTTGCCCTCAAGCTGTTTTCTAAACTCATTGTATATGCCCTGAAGGAAAACACTTACTTGCACAAGTCAATCTGAAAAGACTGGGTAGGTGTTTTCTTTTTTCTTTCTTTTTAGTTTTTTATTTTTGCTAGCTCCTGATATTCAAGGAAAGCTCTGCCATAACACTAGCTGGATAGGCTTATGCAGTATACACCTCAGAGTCTAAATTTCAGCAATTTTACACTAAAATATCAAAATTCCAGGTTTCAACAATAGATTATAAGACACACAAAGAAACAGGATGTGATGGGCCAGGCAAAAGATAATGTAAAAGCATTACAACCATCGATGAGGAAGACCAGATCTGGGAGGTATCTGACAAAGACTTTGAAATAATGGTCCAAATATACTCAAAGAGCTAAAGAAAAACACGGCAGAGAACTAAAAGAAACCAGGAAAATGATAGATGAACACAAAGAGAATATCAATAAAGATATGAAATTATGAAAAGGAACCAAACTGAGCTGAAGACCACAGTAACAGAAGTTAAAAATACTCCAAAGGGTTTCAACAGCAAATTGGATCTGGCAGAAGGAAGAAATTAAGATAATTGAAATCATTCAGTCTGAGGAGCAGAAAGAAGAACGATTGAAGAAACATGAGCAGAGCTTGAGGAATCTGTGAGACACCATCAAGCATACCAATATATGTATTATTGGAAACCCAGAAGGAGAAAGTAACAGAGAGAATATTCAAAGAAATAATAGCTGAAAACTGTACAAGTGCAATGTAAGACACATCTAAGATGCTCAACAAATCCAAAACAAGTAAAACCCAGAGAGACCCACACCACACCATGTTCTAATCAAACTGTCAATGCCAAAGATAAAGAGGGGGTTCTGAAAGCCATGAGAGAAAAGTAATGCGTCATGTACGAGGGACCCTCAATATGATTATATGCTGGTTTCTCATAAAAAAAATCATAGAGGTAAGAAGGCAGTGGAATGACATATTTAAAGTACTGTTAGCAAAAAATAGTCAACCAAGCATTCTATATCTGGCAAAACGTGTCTTTCAAAAATGAGGAAGTATGCAGCAACTGTTTAAAAAGTTGAAAAAGTTATCAGGCTCTGGCTAGAGATATGAATGAGGCTGATTTGGATGGCGCTAAAGTAAATCAGAATACAGAGTGAAGGATGGTATGGTCATTATTTTTAAACTTCAACTTCTGTGTGATACCAAAGGGAGAGATGTTTATTTGGTGCAAAATTTATATTTTGGGTAGCACAATACCTAATTTAACTTGTATGGTCAGTTTAGTTGAATGCCATATGTACATGGAATCTTGAATAGGGCATGCGATCTCACTGGTTTACACAGGTTAGTGTGATGCCCCGATACATCCTAGGGTAATTTGGGCAAAGAAAAAAAAAATATTTGCAAAGTCCCCTTTGGGAACTAGGGAGAAAGGAGGAAATATTCAACTTCCCCATCTGGGGAATTCCTGATATTCTCACAAGCAATGGGGACAACCAATTCAGTAAGCTGAGGCCTCAAACTTTGGGTTCACCCCTATGAAACTTATTCCTACAAAGGAAAAACTAAGCCTACTAACAGTTATGCCTAAGAGTCACCCCAAGAGAACCTCTTTTTCTGCTCAGATGTGGCCTCTCCAAGTCAACTTGGCAGGTGAATTCACTGCCCCCTCTCCTATGTGGGACATGTCTCCCAGGGGTGTAAATCTCCCTGGCAATGTGGGACAGAACTCCCAGGGTGACCCAGGACCCAGCATTACGGGATTGAGAAAGTCTTCTTGACCAAAAGGGGGAAGAGAGAAATGAGACAAAATAAAGTTACAGCGGCTGAGAGATTTCAAACAGAGTCAAGAGGTTATCCTGGAGGTTATTCTTAAGCATTATATAGATACCTGCCTTTAGTTTATGGTGTATTTGGAGTGGTTGGAGGGAAGTACCTGAAACTGTTGAGCTGTATTCCTGTAGCCTTGATTCTTGAAGACGATTGTATAATGACATAGCTTTTACAATGTGACTGTGTGATAGTGAAAACCTCGTATCTGATGCTCTTTTTATTCAGGGTATGGACAGATGAGTAAAAAAAAAAAAAGAAAGATTAAATAGTAGGGGGAGATAAAAGGTAAAATTGGGTAAATTGAAATACTGTTGGTCAATGAGAGGGAGGGGTGAGGGGTATGGGATGTATGAGTTCTTTTTTTCTTCTTTTTATTTCTTTTTCAGGAGTATTGCAAGTGTTCTAAAAATGATCATGGTGAAGAATACACAACTATGTGATGAAAAAAAAAGAATTGGAAATATTGCCTATACTATATATGGTCTAGTGGATGTGTTGTCACTAGAATATTAAATAACTGCATTATCTTCTTGGAAAAACCAATAATTTCTTACTCTAAGAAATTCAGCGTTTGAAAACATGTTTTTTGGGCTTGCCCCTCTGAGAGCACATTAAATCGGCCTGAAATAGAGTAGACATTCAAGTAATATAAATGAAATTATTGAATGTTTTAAAGTATGACATATTGAGTATTTTATACTGAAAGTGTTAAATATTTATATCAATAAAGCTCTTTAAAACCTTTTAGAAAAAGAATTAAATGCAATACATGATCCTGTATGGTCTCTAACAAGGGACAAGGGACTCAAAAGGCATTATTGGAACATATGAAAAAACTAGACTATAGATTTTAAGCTTTACGTCAATGTTAAATTTCTTGAATTTGATAACTGTACTTAAGGCACTTACGTAAGTGAATACCCTTGGTCTCAGGAAATAGACATGGCAGTAGTAAGTATTCAAGGAATGATGTTTATGACCTACACTCAGGTGTTCAGAAAATGGATTGATAAATGTATAGATGCACAGAAAGATGGATTGATAAATAGGATGATAAACCAAATGTGGCAAAAATGTTAAAAACTGGTGGATCTGGGTATCTGGGGGAATAAATGTTGCAATTCTCTGTATGGGCTTTGTGTTATTTTTGTAACTGTCCTATAAATTTGAAGGAATTTCAAAATAAAAAGTTTTCTAAAATAACGACTAAGAACATTAATATCCAAAGGCGAAATCTTTGATGATAGAAAGAGTCAAACTGAATTATCTTGAAAAAAAAGAAAGGAAAAAGCAAATTAAAAACAACCTCATTCCTGTCTCCATTTTTCTTCTTTTCTCAACATGTCCTCATAAGCCTACCAAGACTTTTATGACTCTGATTGTTTCCCACTCCTTCTTTGCCTTACCGACAGGATCCGTTACCGTAAAATTGGAAAAGAAGTAGAAATCAAAGTTTAGTCCTCACCTAACACAGAAACGTGTCATTGAATGGGAAAACAAAATCTTCAGAGCTTCCACATATTGAATGTTTGCAGTATCTAAAACAAGCCAGTTCTTGGATTCCTTGCTTGCATTTCTCATTGAATTCTCATAACATTCTTGCAAGACAAGCATTAGCACAGCCAATGACCATTTTACAATGAAGGAACTGAGGCTCAGAAAAAATTAAGGACCCTACATAAGGCACACGGCCAGTAAGAGTTGGAGCTGGGGTTAGAGACCCAATGTGCCTCCCTCTAAAGTTTATTTTTCCCCTACTACTCCATGCAGCCACTCATCGATTTACTTAGGCATCCAAAATATAAGAAAGATGGTGATTAAAGAGCAAATAGGTATAAAAGATTTTCTTCTAACATATAAAGTGCCTGGCACAAAATAGGAATAAAACAAAATTTAGCTTCCCTTCCCTTGGGGAAGGTAACTTGTGCTAGAAAGTCCCACCCGCTTAATCGTATTTTACTGTTACAGCTCCATGGGCCTGAAGTTCTCCTCGCTGCAGACTGATAGATTGATTTGGTGGAAAATGCTGTCACACTTTTCTCTGCCCTGCTTTCCTCTTTGTCTGAAACCGCCTTTCCCCCCTCCCTTCAAACGCTAATCCTATTCAAGTCCACAGAAAATGGGATTAAAGGAAACACAGTCTGCAAAGAAATCCTTTCTAACCTTCATTTCATCACTGGGCATTTTCTGAGCACTGCATCTAATCTTGGTTAAGCACTAAATGCCCTTGTCATGGTCTCTTCTGTGCTGGGATTTATCCTCCCAGGAAATGAATGATAAAAGGCAGAGTGAAAAATAAGTGGACTAAATGTGTTATTCAAGCTTTCAGGCTAAATGAAAAACAACCAAGCTTTCACAATTGGATCAGGTAATCTGGGCTGGTTGAAATCACGTGGTAGGGAAATGTGTGTGGTTTTCAAAGACTGGAACTGGACAATTCAGAGGACCCACAGACTTTTTTTTTTTAGCATGGGCAGGCACGGGGAAGCAATCCCAGGTCTCCGGCCTGGCAGGCGAGAACCCTGCCTGATGAGTCACCTTGGCCCACCCCCCATGGACTTTTAAATAAGCACATTTCTCATTGTACCCCAAGTCAGTCCAATATTGTGCTGATTTATCTCAGCTGGGCTGCAGGGTGGCCACAGCTGAACTATGTGTTTCTTTCTAAGGGTTATTTTCAAATAGAGCATCTCTGTCCTTCCTATGACCATTTCTTTTCCTGCCTCTCCCTCTCCTTCCTCAGATTTTATTAAGCTCTTTTATACCATTCAGTTACTATGTATTGATCTAAACTGGAGGCATTGGCCCATTTGTCCACTCTTTATCCCTTCATTTTATACCTTTTCACAAATGAATAACTTAAAACTTTCTGCAGATTAACTAAAAAGCATTATATTTACTTTATGTCAATGGTAAATTGTATTTTAGATGACAAAAGTCTGGCTTCACGTCATCCGGCACCTCTCGAAACATTTTCAAAATTCACAGATGTCACCTTGGTGCAAAAGCAATTTTTAGAAGTTCCAAAAGAAAGCGAGTGTCATCATGAAGTGATTAAGACAATCTATTTGACCTCAAAAGAAATTCCAAACTTTTGTTCACTAAAGACTTAAACTCTAAGGTTCAAAAAATGTTGATGTTTGGACGGTCTTAGGGCATGAAGAGGCTTTGGCTTTGTCACCAGCGGTTGTCACTCCGTCTGGGAAGCACATGTATCAGGCATTCAGCTCCGGATGGGCGGAGGGAGAAGCTCAGCAGCTCGCCCTGGCCTCACCGCTGGCCATCTCTCTCCTCGGTGCTGCAGAGCTGAGACCTCCACGCCAGGGGCAAACGGGCAGGGCTGTGCGTCCCGTAGGATGTTGGGTGCTGGAGGAGGCCAAGCTACAATGTCATGTTTAAGAGAACGGGATCCAGCGTTCTGACCCTTGAGTTTGGATTCTGAGTGTTTCACTTACTGGTTGTCTGCTACCTTCTCTGTCTCTGCATTCCCATTTGCAGAACGGTTGTAATAGCAACACCTCCCTCCTACCATTAATAAGGATGAAATAAGATGTGGGAAGCATTCACAATAGTGCTCGGCGCTTGGGAACTGCCCGATTGTGCAATAAAATATTAACTGCTATTATGGTTACTATTACAGCAACAAAAGGCAGGCTGCAGGTGTGGTATCAGAACTGGTGTTCTAGTCTGCTAGCTGCCAGAATGCAAGATACCAGAAACGGAATGGCTTTTTAAAGGGGAAATTTAATAAGTTGCTAGTTTACATTTATAAGGCCGAGAAGATGTCCCAATGAAAACAAGTCTGTAGAAATGTCCAATCAAAGGTATCCAGGGAAAGATACCTTGGTTCAAGAAGGTCAGTGAACTTCAGGGTTTCTCTCTCATCTGGAAAGGCATATGGTGAACACAGTCAGGTTTTCTCTCTTGGCTGGAAAGGGCACAAGGCGAACACGGTGTCATCTGCTAGCTTTCTCCCCTGGCTTCTGGTTTCCTGAAGCTCCCTGGGAGGCGTTTTCCTTCTTCATCTCCAAAGGTCACTGGCTCGTGGACTCTCTGTGGTACTGCAGCATTCTCTGCTCTCTCTGAATCTCCCGTTCTCCAAAATGTTTCCTCTTTTATAGGACTCCAATAAACCAATCAAGACCTACCCAAATGGGTGGAGACATGTCACCTAATCCAGTTTAACAACCACTCTTGACTAAATCACATCATCCAGGGAGATGATCTGATTACAGTTTCAAACATATAGTATTGAATAGGAATTATTCTACCTTTATGAAATGGGATTTTGATTAAAACATGGCTTTTCTAGGGGGCATACATCCTTTTAAACCAGCACAGCTGATGACGCAGAATGTGACTTTGTATAAGTGTTCTGCAAGCATCATTAGCTTGGGGAAAGTGCACACACCTGATTGTTTCACCTGGGACTCTAAAATATATTTTTAGCCTTTTGGGTTGGGAAATACAACACACATGCAGAAAGATATATAAAGTATAAATTAGAGTGTGAGCAATTAAATTAAATCCCACAGCCACATAGATATCCCCAGGTCAGAGAGAATATCACCAAAACCCTAGAAAGCCCCTCCATGCCCTCTCCAGTCACAAACTATATCTTTCCCCCCAAATACCAGTATCTTTACTTGAATGAAATCATGATTTTGCTCTCTTTATGCTTTTAAGTTAGGTTTGGAGCCCTAAACAGTCTACAATGGCAGAGTGTAACCCACTCTCTTACTGTAAGTCTTTTGAGCAACCTTAAGTTTTTAAGATCCTCATTTTATTGCTTGTAGCTGCATTCATTTATTTTTGATGCCCTATAGAATTCCACTGTCTGAATATACAACAATTTGCATATCATTTCTTCATGGACGTTTGAGTTGTTCCCAGTTTGGGGCTATTTATTATTATGTATATTCTCGAACATGTGTCTTGGTTGCAAACATACACACATTTTACATACCAGGAGTGGAATTGCTTGGTGACAAGTACGCAAATATTCAAATTTAGTTGAGGATGCCAAGATGTTTTCTAAAGTAAATGCACCAATTTACACTCCAACCAACACCGAGCTCCTGTGGCTACATATTCTTACCACACATGAGTCTTGTTAGCCTGTTTAATTTTCCCCATTCCTGTGGGAAGTAGAGTGCTCTCTCCTTGCAATTCCTTGGTTACTAAGGATAAAATAAACATTTTTCCAAATGTTTATTAACCGTTTGGCTATTCATGTCCCTTGCCCATTTTTCTTTTTCTGATTGATTGGTAAGCCTTTTTAAATATGGTCTGGAATTAACTTTTCTTGGTTATGTGGATTGTAAATACCTTCTCCCAAGCTGGGGCTTGCAATTGGACTCTCTTAATAATGTTTTTTAATTATGAAAAATTCTCAATTTTAATGTCATGCAAGTATTCCTTTATGGTTGGTGAGTTTTGCATTCTTCTTAAGACATCTTTTCCAACCGTGAGGTCACGAGGTTATCCTCTGTTGTCATGGAAAATCTTTATCGTTTTGCCCTTTGCATGAAGATCTTGGAACACACTGGAGATTTAATTTTGCTAGTGATCTAATTTAATATTCTTCCTTCTGGATAACCAATTGCTCAGAACCATTTGTTGAAAAGCTGTCGTTTCCCAACTCCTTTGCAATGCCAACTTTGTCATTAATCAAGTGTCCATTTATCCCTTGTCTGTTTCTTGGTTCTCTTTGTATCCCATAGACTCTGTCTACCCTTTAGCCAAAACCACATGGCCATGATTTTCAGCTAGAGCAAGTCGTCACTTCTTCTTCACCAACTGAGTCTTGACCCCTTGTATTTCTATAGAAGTTTGAGAATATGTTCCACTAAAAAAATCTGTGGGAATTTTGTTTGGCTTGGCATTGAATCTAGAGATAAATATGAGGAAAACTGATTCATTTATAATCTTGGTTCTTCTGATCCATGTGAGTGGAATAGCTCTTCATTTATTGACATTTTCTTTCATTTCTCTCAATATCTTTACAGTTTTCTATCTAGTAGTCCTGCACATTTTCTTTATATTCTTCATATATATTTATGTATATGTATTATTTATATTTATAAAATAAATATTTTATATCTACTCTTTGTATTTATATCTTCTCTCTATTTTTAGATATACTTCTATTTCTTGATATTGTAAATGTTATCATTTTAAGATTTCCTTTTCTAAACATTAGTTACTGGTAAATAGCTATTACAAGTCCTTTTTTAAAAATTTACTTTGTATCAGCAATCTTGCTAAACTCTCTCAGTTTTAATAATTTAGCTGTAATTTAAAAAATTATTCCATGTATACTTTTCTAGTTTGCAGTTGCCGGAATGCAATATGCCAGAAACAGAGCAGCTTTTAAAAAGGGGAGTTTAATAAGTTGCAAGTTAACACTTTATAGGCCATGGAAATGTCCCAATTAAAGCAAGTCTATAGAAATGTCCAATCTAAGGCATCCATCCAGGGAAAGATACCTTGGTTCCAGAAGGCCGATGAAGTTCGGGTTTCTCTCTCAAGTGGAAAGGCATGTGGCAGACACAGCATCATCTGCTAGCTTTCTCTCCTGGCTTCCTGTTTCATGAAGCTCCCCAGGAGGCGTTTTCCTTCTTTATCTCCAGAGGTCGCTGGTTGATGGACTCTCTGCTTCTCGTGGCTATGTCATTCTCTGCTCTCTCAGAATCTCCCGGCTTTCTCTCTTGTCGTTCTCTTTTATAGGATTCCAGTAAACTTAGCAAGACCACCCAAATGGGTGGAGACACGTCTCCACTTAATCGAGTTTAACAACCACTGTTGATTGAGTCACACCTCCAGGGAGATGATCTAATTACAGTTTCAAACATACAGTACTGAATAGAGATTAGAAAAAACGGCTGCCTTTACAAAATGGGATTAGGATTAAAACATGGCTTTTCTAGGGTACATGCATCCTTTCAAACCAGCACATATACAGTCCGATAATCTCTTTAAAAGTGGCAGCTTTATTCCTTTCGAGTACTTATATTTTTTGTCCTTTTTCTTGCCATGTGTTTTCAGGAGGTGCCCCCAGCACAATGCTGAGTTCCAGTGCCTGTGGCAGGCATGTGCCCGGCCTCTCAGAGAAAGTCTTCAGGATTTCACAATGAAGAATCATGATGGTGGTGTGCTTTTTATTGAACACCATTTACTGGATAAAGGAATTTCCCTTCTGGGACTAATCTATTAAGAGTGTTTATCTTGCATGTATTGTAGGTTATTTAAAAGGTGTCTGAAACTCAAGTATCTCGTTCGCATCAAACTATAAAAGTTCCCCAGAGACCTGCGTAGGTAGGAGAAAGAAGGAACCTTTTGGACTGGTCCTTAGCTGAAAATGGAATTCCCTGCTGATTACGAGAATACTTCTAACCTGGGTAAACTCTGCGAGCCCAGAGACTCCAGGCAGCCTGGTGTCTCTTTTCCCGGATATAAGAAAAATAATGACAAGGAAAAAGAGTGTGGTATTTTTAAAGGCTTCAGGCTACAAGATCTTTACATGATAGGATTTTGGTTGTTTTTATCCCTATAGCTATTTTCAGTAATGGGAGCGGTGATAAAAGGGATTATAAGGGAAAAAAATACCTCACCGACAGCACCATTATATATTCTCCAAAATCGCCAGAAGGTGGAGGCAGTGAGCCACCTTAGGCACTAGTTGGTCTTCAGTGGGACAGAGTTTCTGCTTTCCGAAGGCCCATTACCAGTTTGTACTGCGAAGAGAGGGTGGGCTGCCTAGTTATGCCACCCTCACGGAACTCTTTAACTTGCAGCACCCGCGGGCTAATAATCCTCAAGAAATCAGCACTCTGTAAGGAGTGCAGCTTCCCTGTTTTTGGTTTCCCTGAGCTCCCGAAGCAAGGTTCCAGTACTCAGATGGGGTCCACTTAATCCAAGTCAATATAAAACCTCCTGGAGAGGTTTGACAATAGGATTCCCTTGA
>PVIY010054752.1:0-14068 GCA_004026745.1 Myrmecophaga tridactyla
GAGATATGATACTCTGGTGCTAGGCTCCTCCTTGGCAGGAGAAAGAGCTGCTAGGCAACTGCCAGGGCCCAAGCTCAGGGGCGCCAAGCCCTGGCTCTGCTGGAGGATCTGCCAGCTGACAGGGTGGGACAGGGCCTACCAAGTTGACCCAGGGCCATGTGTACCCTACTATCACCACCAGGAGGCAGGAGTAGGGGTTCAGGGGGCTCCGCTGGAGCAGTCTCACCTCGGTAGAAGCAGCCTGTTCTGAAGAGCTCCACACACTGGTTGCTGGGTAGCAGATGCAGGCCTGGACCAGGTGGGGCCTGGGGCGCCTTCCAGGAGATGGGGATGGGGCAGAGGCGCTGCACAAACAGGCCTCGGGAGTTGCTGGCTACCAGGATGCCTCTCTTGAGCTGGCTCAGCAGGCGCTGGGTGGGCTCCAGTGGGCCAGGTTTGGGGAACACCACCTGCTCCATGCTGCTCTGGAAGCACGAGGGCTCAGCCACGAGGCGGCAGTCCAGGCTCTGCACCTGGGCCACCCCCACCACACGCCCACTATAGATGAAGGTGAGTAGCAGCGAGTAGTCTGGGGACAGAGAATGGCGCAGCTGCACCTGGTGTCCAGAAGTCTGCAAGCCAGCAGCAGTGCCTCTCCCTGCTTTGGCTCTGCCCCTCCCCTGGGGAATACTTGGTCAGAATGAGACTTTAGGGAAATGAAACAGCGCTCCTTGTAAATCCAACGTCCTCATTTTACTACTGAGGAGACTGAGGCTGAGAGAGAGAATCCAAGCAAAGTGAGGAGGACAAAGTGGGCTGTGGGGCTGGAGCAGCACCCATAACTTCCAAGGTTAGAAAGGGTGCCCTCCCTTTCTCATCTGCACACCCCCACCCCCCAATCAGCTAGGGGCTTCCATCAGGCTTTTCTGTCATTCAGGAGAGTAGCTAAGACAATACATTGATTCACATGGAAGTCTTAGGAGCTTAAGGCCCAGGATCTTGCAGTTTGTAAGTCCCCAGAGACTGGGCCTCCGCTTAACTCAAAGAAATGAATGTCTCAAAGTGGGATTTCCAAGGAACAAAGTGTACAGGGGGGTATTCTGGAGGGACAAGCTATTTGGAATTCTCACTGCCTGGAAACCAGTGCCTCCATCTTGGGAAAAGTGGGCCCAGTTTGCTATGAGCCCTGGCCAATTAGAGAATGCATGCACAGACAGAGGAAGATGATCCGGGAGGTGGGGGAGCAGGCAGCAGGGATGAGTCAAAAACTTCAAGTACCTGAGTCTGGGGGGGGCAGAAGTTCCAGGGACACTGGATCCCCTAGAAAGGGGGCCTCCATTATATCTGCACCTGGAGGTGGGGTAAAGGCACTGGTCACTCAGAGTGGGACTGGATATTTCCCAGCGCCAGAGTTGTGGCACTGGTTGGGCACAGAGGGATGACGTTAAGAGGCAGGACAGTACCTTCCTGTGGTTCAGGGCTGCTGCTGCTGCTGCCGCTGCCGCTGCCGCCACCCCTGATCCCTGAATGGCCTGTTCCCCCGCTGGCCAGCTCCTCCTGAGGACACAAAGTACCTATCACTGGCCTGTCTCTCCCTCTAGACCCTGTCCTGCCCTCAGGCCCCACTGGCTCCCTTCCCAGCTCTCACATTATGAAAGGGATCCTGGAGCAAGGAGGGACTGAGCACGTAGCTCTTCACAATACCCTCGTCCTTCTCCCTCTCAGAGGACACGGAACTGTGGCGTCGCTTTGATGGTGATTTCTGGGTCCCTGGCTGGGCTGTGGAATGTTGGGGTTGGAGGAAGCGGAACAGAGAAAGATAAGAACCTTCAGGAGGGACAGAAGGTAGGGGAGAGGCATGAGGCCGGGAAAGGACGTGCAGGACTGGGGAGGGGGACCTGGACAGCGGCTCCCCAAGCACAAGGACAGGACCAAACTCTGAATGAGGGGCCTGGAGGGTGTGTACCACCCTCCCAGGAGCTCATATCTCCCTCCTCCCTCCCAGTCTGCTGACCCTCACTGGGGCTGGGCCTGGAGTACACACCTGGGAGGGTTCCGGATGGCAGCAGCCGATACACTTTGTATGGCTCAGCCCCATCCATACGGCCATTCTCAGGAACTTCCTCAAATTCCGGACTCTTGTTGAGGGCACAACGCAGGCGTGTCTTCCATGCAGCAGGGCCTTCCGTGTCTCCTTCCTTGTACTTTCCCTTGAACATTGCCCAAGCCTAAGAAGGAGAGGGAAAAGAAGAAGAGGTAGCTTGCTGCAGACCCTAGCCGACCCTCCAACAGGTCTGGCTCCAGGTTCAATGAAGTGCAACCTGAGCACTTGCCTGGCACCCTGGGCTTCAAAGGGGCTGCACTTGGACTATGCTCTGCTGTTGCCAGCTTGAAATGCTTAATAACTTTTAAACAAGGGCTTGCATTTTCATTTTGCATTGAGCTCTGCTCACCATGTAGCTGGTTCTACTCTCTGATCTCCCCTTATCTGAAATCTGGGGAGATATACCCCCTTCAGGGTAACAGCAACTAGTGTATTTGCCAACCTTTACTCGGAAGCATCAGTTTCCAGGCCCCCTCACCTTGAAGAAGGCAGCATCTTGGTCCTCCCGGAAGTCTTGCTTGCCTGCATGCTTCCAGGGAATCCGGAACATGGTCTTGGCATCATCATCCCAGCACACGCCTGGGAACAGTCCGCTCTCCACCTGCTCTATCACCCAGCTCCGGAGCTTTCGCGTGCAGCGAGCCCTGCCTGATGCCATCCTGGGAGACAAGAGCAGCAGGATGTATAAGCAAAGCTGATACTCTAGGAGGGAGCATATGCTGTGATCCTGACAACTGGGGATAGATGCTGCCAAGGTCCCCACAGACCCCATAACAATCCATCCATCTTCTTCTTTTTTTTCTTTATAACTAAGCTTTATTTCTAATAAAAGAAAGGAAAACAAGAACAAAACATTGACTTTAGTTCAAAATCCAGCTATTCTTTACAGAGGCCCTTTGCTTTAATTGTGCCCATATAAACTCACATATTTTCTCCCTAGCTTATTGTCACATACTTTAAGAAGACAAATGATTTCTTTCCAATTTTTCCTCCTTCTACATGCTCTTATGTCTACATACCACAAGGCTGCGGACTGAGGTTCAGCTGGTCAGAATGTGATTCATCCTTGTCAAACAGACAGAGGGTTAAATAACAGCAAGTGAGGCTAAGTCTATCTGGTCTGTCTCTCCTAACTCTGCTTTCATATCATCCTACTTAAGAATGGAGGGAAATTTCTCCAATCTGATTTTGCCTGCATAGAAAAGGAAGAGCAGAGAGTTGAGGCCACAAAAGTAACTTGGCCCTTTCTCAGCAGTGTCCTGGGGCCAACTGGCACCAGTGTATTAGCCAATTGTACTCATCCCTTCTCAACTTTGTCTCCAGTGACATCACGTTCATCCATCTTCTTTTGACCCCAGAAACATTCTCAACCTCCGAGACAAAATTTATTTCATTTCTACCATTACTAGCAATACATTTTTAAGATCTCAACCTGTGACATCTGGAAGAAAATCTTAGGCCTTACTTTTAGGACATTCAGGACTTTTGAGAGAGAAAATTCCGAGTGATCTCCGCTCCTGCTGAGGGGCCCCAAGCATTAGCAGAGGTAGTATCTGTTTCCGAGATGTCTCACTAAGCCTCTGCACCCAGGAGTTCCACAACCTATCCTTTGGCCATCCCCCTTCTGTTTGCCCCAGGGGTAGATGGGGCAGGAACCTGGGGGACAGCTTTGGAGCTGTGGCGGAAGTGGGAAGGGCCAGAGGCAAGAAAACAAACAGGGCCAACTGAGCCTGGTGCAAAGGGCCTCCCTCGCTGAACAGTCTGGCGGCAGGTCTTCCTGTCCTTTGTCTACAGGGAGTGGGTTGCTGGCCCTTGGTAAATTTCGCCCACTCATGGCCAGACCCCTCCTCACAGGTCTTCTGTCTACCCCTCACTCTAGCAGAGGGATTTCCAGGTACCCAATGTAGAGAGGGCTTCCAGCCTCAGACCCCAGGCTGGGGCCCATCCATAGCTGATCTTACCTTAGCTGGCTGTCCGGGTTGTCCCTGGGCTCAGCAGACTTCAGCTCAGCTCCTGGCTCGGCGACTTCAAGATCTCTCCACCCCTTTCCATAGTCCCCACCCTGAGTTTCAGTTCTCTTCCTGTGAGGTCCTGTTCCCAGAAATCACGTGATCTCTGGGCTGCAGAGAAACAAGTTGCCACCAGGTGGAAGCAGTGTCTGAAAATCTCAGAATCTCACTGAGCAGCAAGAGGGCCCTCTCTCAGCCCCTGGAGTCTGGGGAGTGGGAGGAGAGAAGGGGGATAGGTAGTCCAGTTTCATTCTCCCCTTTCTCAGGTATGTTGCTTGTGACCCTGACCTCCTGCGTGTGACACTGCTGCCTCCCCAGGGAGGCCAGTTTCCCGGGTTTTGTCCCAGGACCTCTGGGTTTCTAGGTATGCCTGGCCATCTGTGCCCCCTACAGTACCTGATTGGTTCATATTAGGTGACCTCAAATATCTGTTAAATTTGATGAAAGGAAGGGAGGCAGAGAGGAATGAAGACCAGGCCAGGCGGCTAAATGGGGAGGGCTTCCCTTGCCCATGCATGATGTCAATTCCTTCCTGGCCCAGAGTCTAGGGACGGTTGTGTAGTAGGCTAAGAGGCGCCCTGCCAACAAAGCTCTGTTCACCCCCCTCTTTCTCTGGTGCATCTAGATGGGGTGGAGTGGAGTGGTGCTGGAAGAAGGACCACCAAGAAGCCTGGGTAAGGAGATGCCTCTTTATTGGTGCTGGAGCTGTTCTTGAAGGAGTCGGGACATGGGACTCTCATCAGGGCCCTTGCCCTCAGCTACTTCCTCCTGCGGGGGATACTCTGTCCCAAGGGCACCTCTTCTGTCAGCTTCTGCAGAAGGAGAAAGACAGTGATGATACCGGGAGCCTGGAGATCAGACGTGGCTGGACTCGTAACTTCTGCAGGGTGGGGTCAGAGGGGAGGCTGGGGAGGGACTGTACCTGTAGCAAGCGGGCAAGGTAAGCAGGGGGATCCTCTCCAGCCAGCAGCTGTGGGCGCACGTGCAGGTAGCGCTCAATGGCCATTTCCAGTTCTTGCACCTCATAGAGGGTGGCTGGGTCCAGTGAGTGGGCATTGATGAGGCTCACAAGATACTCTTTGTAGTGTGCCCTAGGAAGATGAGGGTGCAACATAATGATTTTTCTATTCGGCTTATATTTATTGAGTGTGCCTAGCACTTCACTGGGCACTGATGAACAGAACAGATAACCCATGCTTGTTGCCCTTTGCATTTGTAGGCACTGCCCACCTGGACACACTGCCTGCCACTATCTAAGCCCTTGCCCAGAGAGCTCCCTCCCTCCCAATCCCTGCAGGACTTACTGTTCCCAGAGACCTACTCTGCTGCCTGGGCATATCCTCGCCACTCCTATCCTGCCCTCCCAAACACCAAGCTCCATGCCCTGCTTGGCACTCACTGGCAAAGGCCGGCATAACCAGCTGGGGTCTCCTTGCCACATGCTTCATCCCTGAACCCATTAGGAACCTCTTTCTGCTCCATCACTCGGCAACCACCTAAAATAAAGGAAAGAAGGCACCCCTTACTGGGAGGCTAACAACCCCATAGCCCGAGAACTGGGATATCCATAGAGGGATGGGGAGTAATTACATATTTCTCTGAGGCAGCTCTTTTGGTTATTTAGCTCTCGCAGTTAATGTATTCTGTGAGAGTCTCACCTCTATCTAGATAGTAAGAAGTAGGAAAGGTTAGAACTATATGTAACACCTTTCTGAAGCCCTCATGGAATCTAAAAAACTAGTAAATGCCATTAAATATTGAGTTCATTAATGAATCAGTATCATTTGGGAATGGAAGAAGAGAATTAAATGCTATAGTCTTATATAAAATAACTTAGCTGCAGGATGGATACTGCGTCCATTTTACAGAGAAAGGAACAAAGCCTGGGGAAATTGGTTAACATGCCAAAGGACACATTAAGCAAAGGCTGGGCTTTGAGCCCAGGTCTGATTCCAGACTCAAGTCTCTCCTTTACCCAGCCACTCAGTGGGAGCCCAGCATACCATCTCCCCTTCCCAAAGGCTTGTGTGGACACTCACCTCCAGGGACTGCCCGGGCCCCAGCTGGAGGCTCTGTATTAAACATGATGTTGTTATCCTAAGGAGGAACAGAGAGACAGATGGGTGTTATATGTCCTTTGAGGCTAGCCCCCTTGATTTCCTAGCAGAGAGTCTTTTCTCTTCTTATCTACACTGGGCCCTGACTCCTTCTCCGAGGCAACCTACAAACCCAGCCAGGCTGACCACCTCAGACCTGTAGCAGCTTCTGGAGCCGGAGAGCAGTCCAGTCCCGCAGGTAGAAGAGGCAGTCTCGGGGGTGGTGGCCGTGCAGGGACTTTCGCACCAGGCAATTAGGGTCTGGACATTTCTGGAGGAAACCCAGATGGAGACTGTTGGGGTCCTGGTCTCTTAGGACCCCTACGTGAGGTGCACAGGAATAGGGGCAGATGGAGACATTGGAGGGTTAGGAGCAAGCAAAGGTGAAGAAGGGACAAAAAGAACTGCTTTACATCACATCGACCACATCTTCTCTTCCCCTAGGCCACTCCTCAATGGCCTCTACCCCTCAAACCCAGCAGCAGCGCCCCACCTGCTTCTATCCATTCTATCCCTTCCATCTTCATTCTTTGGACTCACATTCTTGGCGTAAAAGGTATTGTAGCAGCCACTGCAGAACTGGTGGCGGCACTGGGTGCAGTGAAAGTGCATGCAGCCTCCTCGGGCCAGTGCGTATGAGAACTTGCACTTGGGGCAGTCTGCAAGGGACAGGAGGTCAGGACTGGGGCTGCCACTGCTCAAGGTCCTCAAGAAGAGAGCCACTGGCAATGGTATTCTACCAGGCAAACAGACCAGAGGGGTAGGCCTACCGATGCCATTTTCCTGAAGATACATTGCCAGGCCCTGAGCCTGGTATTCTGGGTCATTGGTGCGTTTCCAGTTCTGGAAATCCTCACAGCTCCGGCCTCGGTGCTGCTCTTCCCACTGCCAGAAGGAAAGCAGACTTCAAGTGGACTCTCCATCCTGGGCCCCAGCCTTCTTATAGGCCTCTCCCCTCACATCCGGTGGTTTCTAGCTTAGTTTGTATCATCAGCCACCATTTGCTCAAATCCAAAACTGAGGGGCCATCTGCAATTCTTTTTTCCCTCATACTGCCTTGTATTCATAAGCAAGCCCTGTTGTTTCATCCACCCAAACCTATCTCAATCCTGTCCCTTTCCTCTCCTTCCTCACAGCTCCCATCTTTAGCTCCAGGCCATTGTCAATGCATGCCTCAGTTACTTGCTCAGGTTGCTAGTCTTTCCACTCTGGTGCATCCTCCACATCACAGCCAAATAGCCTTTAAAAATGTAAGTCAGGTAGCCTCTAAGTGGTCTAGCATTGAGGTCTGGTCAAAGGGCTTCAGGTGTTCATTTTATTTCCATGTTTCATAATATAGATGAGGTTTTGTTTTTCTTTTTTTTAACATTAAAGTTCTGAAAAGGTAAACAGAAGGACCCCTTTCCTAGTCTTAGAATGAACGGCAAACACCTCCCTCACTTGGCCTCTAGGACTCTCCTGGCCTGGCAGCTAGCTCCACTCTCATTTCCTGCCTTGCTCTACACATAACACTCTTTTCTGACTTTGGTCTTTCCTTTTGTTGTTGTTCTGTCCCAATACCCTTTGCATGGCTGGCTTTTTTTTTTTTTTTTTAACTTTCAGGTCTGAGCTTAAATGAAACCACAGCAGAGGAGACTCATCTGACCTCTCCATCCTAAGTAGGTCTGTTCTGTTCTTCCCCCTATCAGATTCCTGTTCTCACCACAGAACTTACAGCCAGGTATAATCATTTCGTAACTCCTGCCCTTTTGTCTCCTTCCCTTCCTGACATTTTTCCATCTTCCTTCCTTTACTTCCTCTTTTCCCTCCCCTTCTTTTCTTTATTTTATTATTATTTTTTTTTTTGCCAGTCTCCCTGACTAGTTAGTGAGCTCTTTGAACTCAAAGATCACATCTGTTCTGTTCCCCACACACAGTACCGGACAGCAGCTCAGCAAGTATTTCTGAAAGGATAACTGTGACTCACCTGGCGCTTACAGAGCACACAGAAGGTCTGGTGACACTGGGGACATGTTGCCTCCAGCTGCTCACGCTCATATATGAAGCCGAAGGAGCACTGTGGGTGCAATAGCACAAAGATACCTGAGAACTGACCTGGTACCATCCCCTGCCCCTCCCTAGTCAGCTCCCTGGGAAGGCCACTTTACCTGGGCACACCATAAGAATTTGGGGTCCCGCATGAGCACACCCTCAGTCAGCTTCTTATGGAATAAAGCGTAGGCATCTGGCTCTAGGCTCTCCCGAAGCTGGGAACAGGATACAGGGGTAGTAAAGGGGTAGGATTCCTGTCCAAAGCCCCAGGCCTCTGAGTCCTAGGAGCTGTAGTACCTGGATATCCAGGGTAGAAAAGTAGCTGAGCAACTGTGTGTCATCGGTGAGGTCGGGGCGGCCACAAGCGGGACACACCATGTCCGTGATGTGCTTCTCCTTCAAGGCGATGGTGAAGTGCTGGCGGAAGCAGTCGGGGCAGATGGTACACTCACAGGAGGTCAAGGTCTGCATCTGGAGGACGGGGGTAGGAGGACACACGCGTCAGAAGCCACATCACCAGGCTGGGGAAAGGTGTCTACTGAGAGGATCTAACTAACAATTGGGCAGGGACAGCAACCTCAAACACAACAAGCACTAGACAGCTAACCTCAACGTGTACAGACAGGAGGAAAACAGACAACAGTGGGACCTAAGGTGAACAGATGAGTGCATAACCCCCCTCTGAAGGCATTCACATACAATTAAAAACATACAAATAACACCCTTGAAATGACCAAACTATGCAGATGGAGAATAGATTAGTGGTTTTCAAAGGATAGGGATAGGGCCAGGAGGGAGGGAAATATGACTACAAAGAGGTAGTACAAGGTAGTTCCTTTGTGATGATACAACAGTTCTGTGTCTTGATTGTGGTGGTGGTTGTGTGAATCTACACACATGAGATAAAACCACACAGAATAATACACAAAGTGCATGCACAAATACACATAAAAAATGGTAAAAACGGAACAAGATCTGTACTGTAGCTAACAGTGTACCAATGTCAACTTCTTGGTCTTGATATTGTTCTATAATTATATACAATATCACCATTAAGGGAAGGTGGGGGAAGGGTACACAGGACTCTTACGTGCTACTTCTGCAACTTCCTCTGAATCTACAATTATTTCAAAATAAAAAGTAAGAAACAAAGCAAAATATGCAGAACCAACCTAACTAAATAGGACTGCATTTGGCCACAGAACTACAACTTCATAATGTAACCTAGAGTGGTAAGTGGGTGCCCCCCACTTACAGAAAAGAGGGTTCTGTTCGACCAAGTGGATATTTGATGAGATTAAAGAATTACTGTTATTCTTTTTGTCTGTCAAAGGCATTGTAGCCACGTTTTCAAAAATATCACTTTAGCCTTTAGGGATGAATTTACAGATGAAGTATCTGATGCCTGGGATTTACTTTCAAATCATCCTCTGTGAGCGTATCTGTACAGATGAAATGAAGATTGTTTATATACTGATAATTGTTGAAGCCTAGTGATGAATAATATACACGGGGTGGGGGGTGTGAGGGAATTTGTTACCCAATTTTCTCTACTATTATATATTTGAAGGTTTGCATAAGGGAATATTAACAAAAAAAGAGAGGCAGCTTATTCCTGCTCTCTCCTTCATAGAAGGCTTTAGGAGAAAAATGGGCAGTTGCAGAGCAGAAGACAGGGCCAGAGGCAGGGGCTCGAAAGAGACTAGAGAACATCTAAGACCAGAAATTGGGGGAAGGGCTTACCCGGTTGCGGGGCAGGGCCCAGCTGCATACAGCACACTCCTGGGCTAGCAAGCGGCGCAAGAAGGCCCGGTCATGGCTGTGCCTCACAGCCTCTACCACATCCCCCAACTCATAGTTCCTTGGTGTCTCCTGCAGCAGTGAGAGTGCCAGCTCCGCTCGGCCCCAACTAGGAAGTGCATAGACTGCCAAAAGCCGCCTGATTAGGCTCTGCAATACAATTGCAGGTGGAGAAGGGGAGAAGTGGCTGTCAGAACCCAGCAATCCTCCCTGTTGGTCCCCCTCCCCTATCTCTGGGTCTCTAGTTGGGCTCTTGGGCTCCTCTCCTCCTCCCAGCACCTGCTTGTCTGGCCCATCCCAGGAGGGGGTGGGCTCAGGGCCACTCTCCCAGAGGCGCTGGTGGAAGGGCTCTAGGCGCTGGCGTTGCAGCTCAGTCAGAGCCCGTACCACGTCACCTCCGTGCTGGAACAATGCCTGCAGAGACCCCTCCTGAGGCCCAAAGCCTAAAGACTGGAGCTCATGCACCTATAAGGTGAGTAGGGAAAGGCAGCGAGGATGGACAAGTAAGCAGAGAGTATTAAAAGACTCCGACATTCTTGACCCTCAATCCTGTCCCACCCTCCAGCACAGCTGGTACCTTCTTCCGCCGAGCCCTCACACATTCTTCCACCGCTTCATCAAGATTACCGTGACGATCCAGCCAGGCTTTCCGGGCCTCCTGACAGGAAAAGGCACCCAGCTCTGGGGCCTGCTGTCCAGCTAAATCAGCCACCATCTCTAGCACATAGGGCAGCTCGGAGCGTAACCACTGCAGAGGCACCTCAGTGCCTGAGTACTGCAGAGCCGAGAAGACCTCCTCAGGAGAGACGCCTGCAGCTTCACCTTCCTAAAGCACAGACCCATCCAGACAGAGGGCCCATCAGAAGGGGCACCTTCTACCCATCTGCAGCCTGAACCGAGATGCCAATAGTGGCTGTGTTCAGATGTACCTGACGTGTGGGGAGTGTTCAGTAAGAGGCAACCATTTTTAACAAAGACATGTTTTATAAGTACTCTCATTCATCAACTGCAGCCTCTCTCTAACCCCCACAAGATCAGCCCCACCTCATCCCAGGTCCAATCCTTACCCGGATCATGATCACTAGCAGGAGACCTTTCTCCCGCATCCTGTCTTGGCGCTGCTTCTCAGGGTCCCCACAGGAACTGGGCAAGGGGGCACTGAGGCGTTGTGGGGGCCCAGGCTCAGGGAGCTTCTCTTCCAAAGAGCTGGCATGAGGCTGAGGGGTATGCTGGGCTGGGCTGGGGCTACTGGTTCGGTTGCACATAGCACATACCCAGCCAGGACCCGAGTTGCAGAAGGTGCAGTGAATACAATACCAAGTTTGCTTCTGAGGGGAGGAGGGCAAAGTATCCCCCTGCTGGGAAGGCAGAAAGAATTATTCTACTGAACAGCTTGCTGAGGCTCAAAATAGAAATATAGGGAGCCCAGGGTAGGGGGTGGGATGGGGAGGTAGAGACTGGCCTGAGGTAACAAGTGCAAATAAAGAAAGCCAGGAACAGTTTACCTGAGGAGGCACCAGACAAATACGGGCATCATGGGAATCCACCACTAAGCTGGGGGGCTGGGCCAGCCGAGGTCGCTCACATATGGCACAGAGAACAGCCACCGCCTCATTCTCAAAGGTGCAGCTCTGGCAGGCCCACCGGCCCCGTGCAAGCTCAGGTTCTGGGTCCCCAACTCCTCGGGGACTCTCGATCCCCAGCCCCAGACCCTTACAGCCTCGGGGTCGATCACAAGCTACACAGAGCACTGCCCAAGGCTCATTGAGCATGGCACAGGCAGCACAGTGCCAAGGCAGACGGACACTTGCAGGATCAGGGGAAGGAAGAGAGCTGTCTCCCAAGGCCAACAGTGAGGTCAACTGAGGGGGTGGTAGGGCTGGAGCAGATAAGCTGTAATGAAAAAGTAGATACCATCTGCAGAGGTGGGCAATGGTGTCGGGTCCCTCAACCCTGGGTATTCTCCATCCTCTGGCCTTTGTACCTGCTGTTTTCTCTCTGTCTGCAACACCCCCACATGCACAACCCACTCAATGCTGAAATGACAACCTAAAGCTCTTTTCTTCCTGGTAGATATCCTTAACATAGGACCTGATCTAAACTAGGTACTTAAAATGGCTGATTGAGCTGACCCTTCAGATTAGGTTGTATCTTCCTACTATCTGTTTGTACACTAATAACCTGTCTTATCATGACTACTGCTTGTTTGACGCTTATGTCTAAATCCCCTTGAGGGCATAACTGGTTGCTTGGCCTCTGTTATATAGTAGTCTTCAGCACTGGCAGAACCTGGCAAAAAATCAATACTCAAGTGACCTTAAGTTCTCTCAATTTCCCTCCAACCCAGAAGAGCCAGCTTCTCACCTGCAATTCAGGGTGGCAGCCTGGGGTTCCAAAGGCAGGGTCTGGCGGCGGTGATGGGCACGGGATGGGTGCCCATGGAAGAGGGAGTCACAGGCTAGGCACAAGGTCTGTTTACAGGCTGGGCAATACAGTGTGCCTGGGGCAGAACCACAGAGGAAGCAGGGACCAGGAGCAGAGCCTAGAAAACATGAGAGAAAAGAACTGATCATTTTTCCGAAAAAGACCTTCTACACCTGAATCTGTTGTAGAAGGGGGACAAGTCACAACACTACTTCTGGACCCAAGGAACAATTTTAATCTCTTTTAAAAAGAAGGTAACCAGGAAGACAAAGGAAGGCCCCAAGTTTCCATCATCGCAGTCTACTATCCCCATCTTCCTACAGGACCAATAGTACCTGCGGCTGAGGGCGTGGTGATGGGGGCAGGAACAATCACTTTCTGTTGGGAAATGAACTCCGGGAACTGCAGCATCTGAGGAAAGAGGAGCAGGGAATGGGCAAATATTTGGGGACAGAGGGTCCCACCACCTCTGTCCCCTTTGTTCACAGGCTCCAGAGCCCCGTTCCTGCCTTCCTTACATCATCTTCACCCTTGTCTTTCAGCAGCTGCTCCAGTGCCTGCTGTCGTGGGTGAGAATTCTGCAAACATGATAAAAGGGATTTCTTTGATAAAAGGTAGAACCCTTAAACAAGGCTTTCCCTTGAGCTCTGATCCCCAAACATTCATAGGCAGAAGAACAGTATGGGAAGCTCCCAAGCTGCTAGGGGGTGGGCATATACCCGTGGTTTAGCAGCAAGGGAGTCTGAGTTAGGCTAAGTTCCCTAGCCTGGTCCTTGAATCCTCAAACTAGAGAATATCTCACCTGCAACAGCAAGCTGAGCTCCGTTCGAAGCAGCAGTACTTCCAGTGTGACAGCAGCAACATGATGTTCATCTGGCTCCTCCTGCCCCTCGGGGAAGCTCAGTCCGTCTGGCAGCTCTTCAGTGTAGCCATACAATCGCAGCACATCCCGGCCCCCCTGCCACATACCACACATTCACAACCAGTCGTGGCCGGCAGGCCTCCTCTCCCAACAGGGCTGGACCTCATCTCATTCAGCACAGCCTCAGGCCTTTTCTAGCCAACCCCAGCCCTGGCCCAGTTCCTTTCTCCCACAAGGCCCAGGGGTTTCACCTGCACAGCATCCACCGTGCTGCGAAAAACAGGGTTATTAAACTTGACCCCGCGCCAGTACCGGGGCCGCTGAGAACTGAGGAGGTTGCGGCCATATTTCTCCAAGATGTTGAGGGCCGTGGACAAAGTGCTGAGGTAGTTTCGGGGCTGGGAAAAGGCAGAGAGCAGAGAATTGTGAGCCTTGCCCCGCCCCAGGCCTTCTCCGCTGTTCCCTCCGGAGCTGGGCCGGGCCTTACCTCCCCACGAGCGTTGCAGCGCACCAGGCGTGCAGCGTCCAGCTGCAGATAGCGAGAGGCTAGCGGCAGAGAGGAGGCCAGGAGCGGCCGGAGCTGCTCTAGGGAAAACGTCTTCCCGGAATCCCTCCTCAGGGTGCTTGCCAGCTCCTCGCGCGCCGCCAGGAAGGTGCGCTCCTCTTCCTCCCCCGGCATTCTCACTCAGGATGCCCCGCCGCCCGCGGGGACCCCGGCGCAGGCTGCCCGCGGGCCGAGCGCCGCACCTCCCGCCTGGAATCC
>PVIY010054753.1:0-14086 GCA_004026745.1 Myrmecophaga tridactyla
GGTCCCTGAAGCACTGTTCATATTTTTAGAATCTTTTTTTCTGTCTTTTCTTTGCCTTAAATAATTTCTATTGATCTATCTTTAATTTTATTTATTTTTTTCCTCTGCCATGTTCACTTTATTAAATCCATCCAGTGATTTTTATTTCAGAAACTGTGTTGTTCTTGAATTTCCACTATGTACTTTTTGTTGTTTCTTTATTTCTGCTGAGACTTTCTTTTTCTTCACTAAGATTTTTAGGCATTGAAAATGTTTTGCTTTATTGACTAAATCGATAAACTGATGCTTTAAAAACTTTGTCTTAGTTCCAACATGAGTTCATCTCAAAGTTGAATTTTGTTGATTGTCTTCTCTCTTGACTTGTGTTCAATTTTCTGTGTTCATTGTATGTTGGGTGATTTTGGATCATAACCTGGACATTATGAATGTTAAGTTGGTGAGATTCTAGATTATGTTATTTCCCTACAATTAGTATTGTTTTTATTGTTGCCATTGTTATATTAGCAGCATAGTTTCTTGACTAGATTTGAACTTCAAACTCTGTTTCTTGGGCAGCATCTCTGGTTCAAATATTTTGTTTCTTGGGCAACACCTCTGATTCAAATATTTTGTCTTTAGCTGGGCTACTTTGAGATTGTTTCTCACATATGCAGTTCAGTGGTGAGGGAGAAATATATATAGAAAGAGTTTGGGGATTCTCCCCTCTGGATCTTTTCCTTGTGGTTTCTCCAATTCTCTTCAGCACTCCTGGTTTCTTGGCTTCTCTTTTTGGCTTCCTCTGGCCAGAGAGGCACATTATGCCACATTTGCTTTTGTCTGCCATGATCACCACTATGGAATGAATTTAGATCTAATAAAAGGACTGCAAGGATGGGGACCTACTTGATAGCTCCTGTCTTCCATCACCCAAGAGAGCATACATTCCCCACAAGGACCAGCCTACTGTGTTCTCTCTTAGTTACCTTCAGAGTGGCAGCTCTTACATTCCTGTTCAGAATTTTCATCTTACACAAAACTTCTTGGGGTGTTCCATGCATGGGCAGTTCAGGCATCAGAGTCATGAATGCCTGAACTGAATCTCGCCCATCTATGATTCCTCCACTTTCTTTAAGATTCATAATTTCCCAGCTTCATTTTTCTGGTTTCCCAGGCCTAAAATATTTCAGGTTTTCCTACTTGTATCTCAGTAGTTGTGTACACTGAAAGGTTTAACTTAGCTCTAGGCTAAAAGAAACAGAGGTGGGAACTCACTTGCAGTTTTCCATATCCCTTCCTCCAAGTGAGTGCCCACTCCCCACTAGAGACTCTCTGTTTCTATTCATTCTCCAGTATCTTCAGGTAAATGCTTTCTGTGTTATGACCAAGTTGTATAGTCATTTTATGCATGGAGCAGTAATCTCTATAAGGGCTTAATCCTATTTAACCAGAAGTAGAAAGTAGCTACAAGTCAGAAAACATGGAATTTTAGCACTTGAAGAAATTTTCAAAGTGACTTAAATGAGAAAACTTAGAGCAAAGAAAGTTAAGTGATGTAACCAAAGTTACATAACTATTCAGTGGTCATGATCATTAGATAAATATATAATCATAGCCCAATCTTTGTTTATTTTGTGCCCCAAATGGCATTGTGACCTGTCTGGTTAAGTGGGGTGACCCATCCTCATAAGAAAGTTGAGAATCTCCTTGGAAAGCACATATTTTAAGGGCAGAGTGAGTCTGACTGGCAGTCCTGATCCACTGTGACAGTTTACCCAAATTTACCTTCCTTTTAAGACCTCTGAGTCCTATGGCAGTTTGGGCTATTAGTATAACTGGAAAGACTCTGGAACAAAAGCCACATTTGTTTGGTTTCCCTCTAAGAGAAGAGAGCACAAATGGAGAGTGATTAAGCCATTCTCTCCATCTCTGCCAAACTTAGCTGTGGCTCTGGCACCTCCAGATCTCCAGTACATCAACAATTGCAAGGGTGGAGGCTGGAGGAAGAGGACAATGCCTATCAGAAGCAGCAGGAGAACCTGGAGGGCGTAGCAATATTCCCACTTTAGAGAAGTGCCTGGCAGGAGCAGAGGTTCTCAGGAGAAGGGGCAGTAGTGCCTGGAGCATAGGGAAGACTCTAGCAGAGCAGTCTCAAAGAAGGAAAGGGTGATTAAAACTGATCAAACTTATTTTGTTTTTGCATGGGCAGGCTCCGAGAATTGAACCCAGGTCTCTGGCATGGCAAGTGAGAACTCTGCCACTGAGCCATTGTTGCCCACCCCATTTTTGTTTTTAAGAACATACGAGGAGGGATTTTCAGGTACCTGGAATTCACGAATTAATTGATGAGGCAAGGTACTATGAAACACACGTTTTCAGTCAATCTGATCCAAATTCAAATTATAAGCTGATGTGGCCTCATCAAACACAAGTTGCAAAATGCATAATGGGAAACCCACCAAAGGAAATGATGGAATTGGGATGAATAGACTGAAAAGAGGCAAGGGATACTTCCATGGAAGTCAGAAAATGGCACAGAAAATTAGAGATGGTGCCTTTCTTGTGACAGTATTTGCCTGTACAACATAACATAGCAACACCTTTATGCAGTAGCACAGACCCATATTCATTCCAATAAATTAAAATCCTATTACTCAGGTCACTTCACTAGTGTAAATATAAATTTCACATGCCAGTGAAAATAGGAAAGTAACCAGAAGATTCAGTCAAAGAAAGTTCGGAGCAACATTCTTCAGTATTTTAATAGATGCATGCCACAACACTTATTTTAAATGATAAAAGCATTATTCAAAAATTTAAGTAAAGGAGCCCCATCGCTGAAGCAGTGAGGCCACTGTGGGTGTGAAGGAAAGATGAGATTGAACACGTAGAGATGTTAGAAGGTCCTCTATGGGAAGGGTCTTGAATTCTTGATTTCATACTCCATCATAAGCAACAGAGAATTCTCTGCTGATTCTTGAGTAAGGTCACAATGTGATAAATAAGCAGCTGGGAAGAGATAACATTAGAGCAGTGTGCAATGTGGGGAAGGAAAGATAATTCCAGAAGGCTTTTCAGTGACTCATGCATGTGGTGAAGAGGAAATACCACCAATTTGACACCTGTGGATGGAATACTATCATGATTGTGTCATACTATCAGGTCCTCATATTTTCTGGAGGGCAGACCTGTGCCTTATTCATTTCTGTATCCCAGGAACCAGCACACTGTCTGGTGCTTGGTGTGAGAGAGAGTGAGGATCATTTCTAAAGCATTTCTGTGCTTTCCTATAATCTTTCCTTTCCTTTTTCTCATGCTGAAGATGCTTTACTTTACACATGGTGCTTGTTTGTGAGCATAGAAGCCAGAAAATAATTAGGGGTTGTGCAGTCCCTGCCATGTGTTTGTTTAATGCTTTTAAAATGGAACACATTTCAAAAAGCCTCAAATCCTTTGTTTCTGCCATACTTTTACCTTCTCTCTCTCTCTGGTGTTTCTACCATGGTTGTGTCATTCATGCATTCAGCTCTGCCTTCTTGTAGGAATTTTCAAAGCAAGACAGTTCTATCATGCCCCTGCCTCCTGTTAAATGAATATCTAAGATGTTATTTTCTGGCAGCTTATCTGATAGCTCTGAGATCAGAGGCACTGTGATTCTCAGCAATGGGAGCTTTGATTCCAATATGACATACAGTAGGGCTCAGGCTTTTGCAGAAGCTTCCTGGCAGCACACAGCCAGCTCAGCTGGCCTCATCTGATTCCCTCTCAGTACACAATCTACACATTCTCTGTGGCAGTTAACATCAGGAAGATTCACACACACACACACACACACACACACACACACACACACAAAGAAGAGCTGCCTCGGAGAATAAAATGATCATTTGGAATCTATAGAAGGAAAATATATAGTAATGAGTATGGCCTCAAGCTCATTTAGCTCTGCTATCTATGCACTATCCATTCTGATGTCTTTCATCTAGCTGTAGACTAAAAGCTCCCTCTGATGGGATGGGACTGTGGCTGCATGGCTAACTCTCTGAGCCCCACCAGCACCACTGTCTTCACTGCAACCATTATTTCCTGCATGCACAGTGGTAAACTCACCTGTGTCAAGGACTGTATTTCAACACAGCATCATGAGGGAGCTGGTCTATTAAATATGAACTGCCAGGCCAGAAGCAGGCTATGTAACCAATTTTTAAAAGATAATATAACAGAATAATAGGGTAGTAAAGATGACCACCATTTCACTTCTGCCCACATTTCCTGCTGTACCCATACACCAAAATTGCCAGAACTTTGTACCAAGTAAACCCAAATCATATCACAGCTAATAGACCTGACCTGTGATAGCCTTTCCTCTGGAAATTAGAAAATTTGGACACAAAGGCCAAGATACAGAGGCATGAACTGATAGGTCATGTACCCAAAGGAAATTTGCTTTAAAGAGGCCATGTGAGAGCTTGGTAAAAGGAGAAAATCCTGGTTGCAGAGAAGGCCAAAGGCAGAGGTGCAGAGACAGACAAGGAAAAAGAAGCCATGCAGCTCCAAAACAAGCAGAGATTCAGAGAAGCTTTGCAGTTTCAAAAAGGATTAGTAATACTTTGTACAATTTGGTTCCATTGGAAGATGCTGGAATAAATTTCTTTTCACTTAAATATCTTTGCAAGGGGTTCTGTTCCTTATAAATAAAAAGTCATTAACAAAGCAGGCAGCTTTGAATGTTACTGGTGGGTTAAATAGAAGGAAGGAAAGCAATGTGTGAAGTTACTCCTCCCTCCAGTATTATAAACCGCTGAAGAAAAATAACCATATTTAATTATTTATTATATTCCATAAAGGCTCAACACAATGTCTGGTGCAGAGTAGGTGCTTGATAAATATTTGTGGTTGAAACAAGTTGTTTCTAAGCCACTGAGACGGGTATGGTTCCATATTATATGGCTTATTTCCAGGTTGAAGTAACTGCGGAGGTTTTGAAGGCTGAGACACTAGGAGATGATGTCCACATATCCATCTCCACCCCAGAAACAAACTTTCTGTACTCCAACCAGCTCTAAGTCACGGTGGTCTACTTTAATTTCTTCCTTTACTTCAATGCTGGCATCTGTTAAAGGAAAAGTGGCCCAGTGGCACATTTTCCAATGTCTGATAAGGATATCTTCTTTTCATCTGTGTCTCTCATTTTTCCTTCTTATCACTTTCACTTACTTATCTGTCCCCTATGAGTTACAGGCACATTTCTCAAGTTGTCTTCTAATGGACTATTCATAATTTCTAGATTTTAACCCGCTGGTCACTGCCTCTTGCAGGATTGAGGATTTGTCTCCATCCCATCTTTCATGATCTCTGATGGTTTCCTATGCATGACAGCAGAGATGAAAAGTTCACTTAAATCTCGTTGAGGAAAGTTTAAAATTTTTCTGTTCTTTCTTATAGCAAGTGCATTTCAAATATAGGTATATCCTCACATTCTTCAAGGTGATCCTTTCCATTCTATCTAGGTATTTGTGTATTCATTCATTCATTTACTTATTCAATGAATAATTAGTGAGAATGTGGAGGGGGCACAGGCAGTACAGTGGTGAACAGCACAGACAGGATCCTTGCTCTCAAGGGGCTCATATTCTGGTGGGGGGAGACACACAGTAAACAAATAACTGTAAATGTACAATTATGAAGAGAGTCAATGGGGAAGCACAGAGGTAGGTGAGGATATATACAAAGGAGCCTGATTTTCTCTTGGATGTCAGTATCTTTTCATAGGCCTAAGGACTTTTCTGATTTTTTTTTTCTCTTGGGAGGAAGTCTCACAATCTGATATTAATCCTCTCATTAAGAGAGTATTATTAGTAGATTCAGGAGCTATGAATTTTACTCTACAAATTTGGTGCATGTAATTCTGTATTACTTTATTTTTCTAAATCAAATTAATTGTGACTTTGAGTCTCTACTCATCTGGGTAGCAAGAAATTCTGTCAAGTTTAAGTAGTTCCTCCCTGACAAGCATCTACAAGAAGCTGAGGGGCTGAGGCGGTGCCTGGGGAACACGGGTGGGGCATTTGGTGTCCATTTAGCAGTGGTGCCATTGAAATGCTTCTTGTTCAAGCCCGCTGAGTTGACATCAGATGAAGGCAGGGGACTATAGGTCTTCTGCAGCTGAGACAGAGACTATTGTTTCTTGGTATCCAGCCTACCTGGTACCTCACACAGTCAGTACATGACAGGATGCCAGGAATATGTGTAATCTGCAATTGACTGTAAAACGCACACTAGGAACCCCGATTTTACTTTAGCATGGAATATTTTCTGAAATAGACTGAAAAATGGATCACTTTTTTCAATGCATTTATTGTTCCATTCTGATCCAAGCCCCTGTCACACTGTACCCTCTGAGATAGCCATTTGGCTTTTCTCTCAATCACTCAAGTCCCTATTCAAATATTATGTCCCTCAAAAGCCTTCCCTGACCAGGCTATCAAAAATATCATCCCCATTATTTTTTCTCCTTACCCTGCTTCATTTTTCTACCCAGTCCTTATCACTTCTTTATATTACATATGATCATCTGTTCAGTTGTTAATTGTTTGTCCACAGTAGGATATATGTTTCATAGGTCTAGGATCTCACTGTTTTGCTCACACATATAACTCCAGAATCCCAAAATAGCACAGAGAATTTTCCCAATAAATATATTCTGGATAAATGAGTCAATGAATAACCTTTAGGGGAACAAACAGTCCTTGAGGAATTTTCCGTATCTGATTCATCACTGCTATTCTTACTGCCTCTGATACCGAACTTCATATATAGTTGGTGCTCAGTAAATATTATTACATGAATGTCAGGCATTGTGATAAACTGCATAAAAACTGTACTCTTCTCAGATCTTCAAATTCAACCATCAGAGACCTTGCCACAGTCATGCTTAGAAGTGCTATGGACTCTGACATAGGTTTTGAGATCCAGGATGAATGATGAAGCTTTACAATAACAGATTGTGCTGGTTTGAAAGGATTTACGTACCCTAGAAAAGCCATGTTTTAATCCTAATCAGTCTTATGGGAGCAACAGTTTCTTCTAATCCCATTTCAATATTATGGGTTGGAAACTTGATTGGGCCATCTCCACAGAGATATGACTCAATCAATCATAGGTATTACTCTTGATTAGATAGAGACATGTCTCCATCCATTCTATGTGGGTCTGGATTTCTTTCCAAAAGAAGAAATATTTTGGAGAGAGTGCCTTTTATGAGAACGAGGAGAGAGCCACAGAACCATGACAGAATGACAAGAGAACTACAGAGTCCACAAGCCAGCGACCTTTGAAGATGAAGAAGGAGAATGCTGCTGGGGAGCTTCATAAAACAAGAGGCCTGGGGAGGAAGCTAGCAGATGATGCCGTGTTCTCCACATGCCTTTCAAGATGACAGAGAAACCCTGACCGTGTTTGCCATGTGCCTTTCCACTGGAGAAAGAAACCCTGAACTTCATTAGCCTTCTTGAATCAGGGTATCTTTCCCTGGATGCCTTAGATTGAAAATTTCTGTAGACTTGCTTTAATTGGGACATCTTCATGGCCTTAGAACTGTAACTTGTAACTTATTAAATTTCCCTTTTTAAAAAGCCATTCCATTTCTCATATATCTCATTCCAGCAGCTAGCAAACTAGAACACATATTATACGACTCTCCTAGGTATCTCAACACAAAGATATTAAATAACTTCAAGCAAAAATGACTTGGGGAATAAGCTCCTGATTTTAACATCAGAATTTAGTTTTATTCCCTTCTTTTCTAGAGCTGTACATTATGCAGGATCTTCCTGTCAGCCAAAGTCATATCAGTATAATAATCTCAGCCTTCATCAGTGACATTTGCTCTCCCCAAGGCTTTGATGGCTCATAGGTCATTTCATCCACCACCTCAGCTGATCCACATGGGAAGTGGCAACTTAGAAATTCTTACACCACGAATATAAGACAACATTACTGATTCAAGAATTCTTAGGGCAAAGGTTCTCACCTTGGCTGCATACTATAGTTGCACAGTAGTCTTTTTAAAATCCTGATGTCCAGCTGTACCCCAGCCCAGTTAAATCAGATTCTCTGGAGATGGGTCTCGGGCATCAGTATTTTTTTTAAAGTACGTCAGGAAATTCCAATGAATGGCCAGGGTTGATAATCACTGTTCTATGAGTCCCTAGGATTTAGCTGAACATAAAGCCATTGATCCAAATTCCATACAGCCTGATGAGGAAACAGATAGGTATGAACTAAGTCAGAACTTCTTGAATAGCTGGGAAGGTTATTTCCTATCACATCAATCAAGCATGGGCCATGGTTCCCTTGCATTTAATGGATTTATATTTTTCTACCAACTATGGGAACCCTGTATAACTATGGGAGTTCTGTATGTCTGTGGGCATAGCGCTCTGCTTGGAATCTCTCCTTTTCCTATCCCTACCTCTGTGTTAATGCACACCACGCCGCTACTATTACACTCCTTTTCTGAAGCATCATTTCTACATCTTTCTCTGTATGGATCTATATCCACATCCAAAGCAATATTATCAGGCTGGCTGGAAAAAACAATGAGAGATGCATTAAATTTCTCTGTGGCCTCTTGGAGCAGATATCGTTGAGGCCCTTCCCCACATCCCCTCAGCACATCCCTGACAAAGCTCTCTGATGTAATGCTGTGGAAGAGCAGTCAAGTGGTTAACTGTGGCAAGGAATTGCTGGCTGTACAATATACAGTACATTGCCTGGAAAAATTCAGAATTGTGTAAATGGGAGAATTCCTAGGTCAAAATATGCATTCCCAAGATAAAACACATGTGCAGAAAGGATCATGGAGGCGCCTACACTTTAGCCTGATGCTATTCTCTTAACTCATGTATCAATAACTTCTGCAAGAAAGGACTTATAAAAATCAATCTGCAAAGAATGGGAAAGATGTTTTCCCTTTTACTTTCTATTTTTGTTTGTTAGTTCCTAGCAATCAAGGGAAGCTCTGTCATAATAGTAGCTGGATACAAGCTTAAGAAAAGAGGAAGAGGGATTGCATGCTCTGAGGGGACATCAATGACTGGACACACATTGTACCCCAATCTGGACCAGGTGCAATGGCTGAGATCCCACTCAGAACTGTAACTCTTCCAAGCCACAGAGGCTGGTGCCCCTCCCCCATGGGCATGGCAGGCTGGTTCCTCGAGGAGAAAGGAAACAGACTTTATCAGTAGTAAGCAGTTAGTGGAATTAACCAAGCTCTAATTGTGAAATTAACAACTTCAGACTGCTGAAAACAGGCCCTGAGCACAGATAAACCTGGAGCAAGCACTAAAGGAACCATTCGTTTTTGCCCTGGCAGAGAGGAAGTAGGGCTGTCAGGAGAGAAAAAAAAAACAAAAACAGGCTTTTTGAGTTAGACAGCACAAAACACTGGAAAAGGACTGGACCCCAAGTAAAGGGGGCAGGTGTATAGAGCCTGGGGACACACAGAACCACGTACGAATTCCAGCTCTTGACTGACAAACCCAGGGAGTGCGGGTTCAACTTTGAAAAGGTTTTTTTTTCTTTTTTTTTACTTCTTAACATTAGATAGACCTGCAGGCACTCACAGGCTCTAGCACTGCCCTAGGCATGGGCAGAATTAAGGCATGTCTGAAAGACAAAGTACATAGTCAGCAGATAGGGACAATTCCCTAAAGGATATATCTTCCTCAAGTAAAGGGGGCTGGGGACAAGCACAAGCAGATGTCCCCTTTTAAGGAATTCAGGCCCCAGAGGCTAGAAAACAGAAGCAATAAAAGCCTGCCTATTACCTCAGCACTGGTCTCAACCATGGTCCTGGCAGGGAAATTACAAGCCCTGTGTCATTTTATGCTGGTGGGAAGCTATGGGCAAACAAGTACCACATGGTAGGCAGGCAGGAAAAGCACACACTCTAGAGGTTTCATAGAAAAATCTGATAACCTGCTGAGTCTCACCCTCAAGTAAACTTGATACTGCCTATTCACTCCTCCTGAGATGTGGTCCTGTATGGTCTAGGAAATCTGACCTGGGTCGATAATACTTGAAGAGACCCTCCTCAAAGAAAGGCTCCATACAGGCAGAGCAAGAAACGGAAAAACAAGAACTCAAAAATTCTGATCAGTTAAATAAAACCTATGCTAGATGTCTAGAATAAGTTGACCTGAATGTCAAAGAACAGATAGAGGACAAAGCCATCAAGAAAGAAAACCCTAGGTAAAAGAGGGAAAACAACCTTCAGAATAAACTAATTAAGGAAATCAAATGCCTAGATGCCAGCAAAAGATAACAAGTCATACTAGGAAAACTGAAGATTTGGCCCAGTCAAAGGAACAAACCAACACTTCAAATAAGATACAGGAGTTAAAACAACTGATTCAGGATGCTCAAACAGACATGCAAAATCTCATTAAAAAAAAATCAAACCAATGCATTGAGGGAGGATATAAAGAAGAGGGAAAATGAGGAGGGGAGCAGGGCATTCTAGCAGAAGAATGAGCATGAGCTTGGCCTAAGAATGGCCGGGTGGCTGGGAGAAGAGCCAAGAAAGTTTATACTGGACAAAAGGGAGAGAAGGAGAGGAGAAGTATGGGGCTGAAGGAGAGGGCAAAAGCCAGACGATGCTAATAAGACAACCTCTGGAGACATGGAAGTGTTTTACTGGGGAGACTTACAAGGTCGATTCCCATTTGGGGTAGCTCCAGGGCATAATACTTAACCACTGAGATGGCACCAGCATTGACAATCAGAAGGGCCTCTGCAGAGGGAAGGTTACTAGAGGCCTTGTGCCCTGCAGGCGCTGGTCCTATAGTTCCAAATGCATGGAAAAGTCCAAAACTGTGGAATGCAGAAGGACCAGCAGGACTGAAGGAAAACTCAAGGCGTGGAACACAGCTAGCTATTGGCTAAATGATGAGGAGGATGTGTGAGTAAATGTCAGTCCTATGTAAACCAATCTATACAAGACAGATGAATTTTAAGGAATAGCCTAGAGACACAGACTCAGAGGTTACAACTGTTTGGGCAATAAAGGATGGGAGTGCAAACAAGGTGGAGATGGTACAGAGAAAAGGATATAGATTCAAGAAATATATAGGCAACAAATCAAGCAAGGTACCTACTGATAACTAAGGACAAACTTTTTACATGTATAATTTTATATAGTAATGTATTTTCCCATTTCAGGATACAATAATGCAATCAAGTTATCAGATGTTCAAGTTGTCTACTTAGTGAATTCAAGGTATTAAAGAATTATAAGCATGCACAGAAAAGTAGAAATTGCCCTTGATATGTAAGTTAGAAACATAAAGAAAACTCTACATTAAAACACTAAAGCTTGGGCGGCTGCCATGGCTCAGCAGGCAGAGCTCCAACCTGCCGTGCTGGAGGTCTGGAGTTCGATCCCTGGTGCCTCCCGCCCATATGCAAATTAAAAAAAAAAAGTTAAAAAAAAAAAAAACTCAAAAACACTAAGGCTTAAAAAAAAAAAAAAAAGAAGACATTAGGTGAACATAAAGAAGAACTTGAAAGTTTAAGAAAACAAATCACAGAGGGTGAGCCACATGGATCAGCAGGCAGAGTTTGCACTGCCATGCCAGAGACCCGGGTTTGATTCCCAGTGCCTGATCATGCAAAAACAAAGAAACACACAAAAACAAATCACAGAACTTATGAGACAGGCGCTCTTCCTGCTTTGGCTGGTGAGCCTCTCCTGTAGAGTCCAGACTCTCCATCAGAATCATCGGCTTCATAGACTGCCCTGCAGATTTTGGACTCTGCATTCCCACAGTCATGTGAGACACTTTCATAAATTTTATATTGGCGAGTGTTCCCTGTTTACTCTGTTTTTCTCTAGAGAACCCTAACTAATACATACACCATACCAACAAATCAAAGCAGAAAAACCACATGATCATCTCGATTGATGCAGAAAAGGCATTTGACAAAATTCAACATCCTTTCCTGATAAAAACACTTCAAAGGATAGGAATAGAAGGGAACTTCAATAAAATGATAAAGGGAATGTATGAAAAACCCACAGCTAACATCATCCACAATGGGGAAAAACTGAAAACTTTCCCCATAAGATCAGGAACAAGACAAGGATGTCCACTATCACCACTATCATTCAACATTGTGTTGGAGGATCTAGCCAGAGCAATTAGACAAGAAAAAGAAATACAAGCCATCAAAATTGGAAAGGAAGAAGTAAAACTCTCATTGTTTGCAGATGATATGATACTATATGTCAAAAACCACAAAAATCCACAGCAAAACTACTAGAGCTAATAAATGAGCACAGCAAAGTGGCAGGTTACAAGTACAACACTCAAAAATCTGTAGTGATTCTATACACTAGTAATGAACAATATGAGGGGGAAATCAAGAAAAAAATTCCATTTACAATTGCAACCAAAATAATAAAATATTTAGGAATAAATTTAACTAAAGAGACAAAAGACTCATACAAAGAAAACTACAAGAAATTGTTAGAAGAAATCACAGAAGACCTAAATAGATGGAAGAGCATATCGTGTTCATGGACTGGAAGACTAAATATAGTTAAGATGTCAATTCTGCCTAAATTGATGTACAGATTCAATGCAATATCAATCAAAATCCCCAAAACTTGCTTTTCAGAAATAGAAAAACCAATAGCCAACTTTATCTGGGAAGGCAGGGTGCCCTGAATAGCTAAAAGTATTCTGAGAAAAAAAAATGAAGTTGGAGGTCTCACGCTACCTGACTTTAAGGCGTATTATGAAGCTACAGTGGTCAAAAAGCATGGTACTGGCATAAAGATAGATATACTGAACAATGGAATAGAATAGAGTGTTCAGATATAGACCCTCTCATCTATGGACAATTGATCTATGATAAGGCAGTCAAGCCAACTCACCTGGGACAGAACAGTCTCTTCAATAAATGGTGCCTAGAGAATCAGATATCCATACGCAAAAGAATGAAAGAGGATCGATATCTCACACCCTATACAAAAATTAACTCAAAACAGATCAAAGACCTAAATATTAGACCTAAGACCATAAAACTGTTAGAAGAAAATGTAGGGAAATATCTTATAAATCTTATACTAGGAGGCAGTTTCCTAGACCTTATAGCCAAAGCAAGAGCATTGAAGAAATAAATAAATAAATGGGAACTCCTCAAAATTAAACACTTTTGTGCATCAGAGAACTTCGTCAAGAAAATAAAAAGACAGCCTACACAATGGGAGACAATATTTAGAAATGGTATATCAGATAAAGGTCTAGTATCCAGAAAATATAAAGAGATTGTTCAACTCAACACCAAAAACACAGACAACCCAATTACAAAATGGGCAAAAGACTTGAACAGACACTTCTCAGATGAGGAAATACAAATGGCCAAAAGGCACATAAAAGATTCTCAACTTCCCCGGCTATTAGAGAAATGCAAATCAAAACCACAATGAGATATCATCTCACTCCCTCCAGAATGGCCATTATCAATAAAACAGAAAATGGCAAGTGCTGGAGAGGACATGGAGAAAGAGGCACACTTATCAACTGTTGGTGAGAATGTCAAATGATACAACCACTGTGGAAGGCAGTTTGGCAGTTCCTCAAAAAGCTAAATATAGAATTACCATATGACTCGGCAATACCATTGTTAGGTATCTACTCAGAGGACATGAGGGCAAGGACACAAATGGACATTTGCACACCAATATTTATAGCAGCATTATTTATAATTGCGATGCTATGGAAACAGCCAAAATGTCCATCAACAGTTGAGTGGCTAAACAAACTTTGGTATATACATACAATGGAATATTATGCAGCTGTAAGACAGAATAAAGTTATGAAGTATGTAACAACATGGATGGACCTTAAGGACATAATGTTGAGTGAGATTAGCCAGAAACAAAAGGACAAATACTGTATGGTCTCACTGATATGAACTGACATTAGTGAATAAACTTGGAGAATTTCATTGGTAACAGGTCCACCAGGAGATAGAAATAGGGTAAGATATTGGGTAATTGGAGCTGAAGGGATACAGATTGTGCAACAGGACTGAATGT
>PVIY010054754.1:0-14073 GCA_004026745.1 Myrmecophaga tridactyla
ACACACACTGCCTTGCTCTCCTAGAAAAAGCAGAATTTCTAGTATTATGCTCAGTGTAACAACTTCAGTACCACAAAATGGTAGAATGAACTATGGAGTTTCTTGTCCTTGTTTTCTTTTTTTGGGTGCATGGTCAGGGAATCAAACCCATGTCTCCTGCATGGAAGGCCAGCATTCTATCTCTGACCCACCTGAGCATCCTGTCCTTGGTTTTTAGATTGGGACAGAGTCACCTGAAGGTAAAAGGACAACTTGTAATTACATTATTTGCATAATATATTTTTATTTCAGAATGCCTAAATCAAAGGAACTTGTTTCTTCGAGCTCATCTGGCAGTGATTCTGATAGTGAAGTCGACAAAAAGGTGACCATTACTGCACTGTTATTTTAATTCAGCAACATTGTCCACATTCAGTTCTGCAGGCCTATTGGGGTCTTAAAGTGAGAACATGGATGGGTGCTTTTGAATGTTTGCATGACCTCTGCACCTCTTGTCTAGAAATGCTTAGGATGCTTTTGCACATGTACTTTCCTGGGTCATAAATCAGTCTTAGGCAGTCTTTCTCAATAAATCCTGTGTTGAGTCTCAGGAAAACTGAATTGCAGAATTATTGCCCTAACGGAAATGGAGCTAGGATTAGGCTAAAGCCGCTGTTTTTGTCATTATAGAAATCTGACTCATCTGTAGGCATTAGGTTTGTAGTAGTTGGGCCAAATTACCTGAACCTCTTGAATACCAGTGTTAATTTTGACAGTCATCTCTGCAGCTGTTGCTATCTATACTCTATCTACAAGGATTAGTAAATCTTAGTCTTGGTATATTTTATAGCTTACACAGTTTGAATGTTATTTATTCGGGTCCCCTTCTTTTAGTTAAATCAATACTCAGTAAAGCTAACATGAGATGACTTGACCCATTTTGACAGATTTGGCTTTTCTGCATTAGATAACTCTCCTGTAATGGTCATTGCAGTTTAGCTTTAGCCACTTCTGTGAGTGTCTCAAACTGCAGTTGCTACCCTTCAGTCAGAACTACCCTTTATTTTTGAGAAGCTTACAGTTCTGCCTCTGGATTTAGCAGTGTTAGCTAGAGAGAGATAGCGAGAGAGAGCGAGAGAGAGAGAGCAAGCATGCACTTATGAAAGAATCTTGGAGAAGTTGACCTTTATAGGAAAATGCAAATACAATACCACCTGGTATGCTGAAATAAGGCTTCAGAGTGTATACATAGCTGTACTTGCAGAAATCTCTTTTAATTTTTAAAATTGCATTTGGTAAAACATTTGAATAATATTCATTTAATAAATTTTAGTGTGCTTTAATGTGCCAGGCATGCAGTACTCCACAGGGAACATCTAACCCCTGATTTAAGAAAGAAATAAGCTTTCTGCTTTTTGAGTGGTGTTAATTTTTACTACTTGGTCCCAAAGCACTTGTGCTAAATACATCCACATTTTTTCACTTTATGTATAGATGTTTAGCTTTGTCTCATCTAATTAGGTAAAATAAAATATAATTAATTTATACTTTTTGCTGAGAAGGAACATGACTGCCCTCTACTGATTGGTTGGGAACTCTAGTGGTTTTTATATGTTGTTAGCATACCTTGAGAATGAGTTTATTTTAAAAGATTTTACAGTAATGCTGCTTTTAAAACATTGTTGTGCTTTTGAGTACTAATCTAACATATTGCTATTGACTCTCAGTAATTTATTGTGATGAGAAAGCACTTGAATTGTTCATTTCCAGTGCCCAGTGCAAAATGGCTCTCTTCCAGCTTTGTCTAATTATATGTTCCTTTAGCCAACTTAAAACTTTTGCAGTAAGGCAGGGCATACATGAATATTTATTTCCTAGAAATTGAATAAATTGATTGTAAGTTTTCCTAAATACTTTATCTTCTTTGTAAAAAAATAATTTACTAGCTTAAGTAGGCATGTGGTCTCCCAAAGTTTATTCAAAAGCTGTAAGCCCTTCTGCCTTTTTTTAATTCTCCCAAAGAAATCTTATGTGGCACCCCATTCCACAAAATGACTCTTTCCCTTGATTAATAGCACAAATGCCTAAAGTATCTTTTGGGTTCTTTAGAACACAGTTTGAAAACCCTACTTTAGATATAAATGTGAGATTAGATTCATAGTTCTGTTGTCAGGTAAAACTTAGCCATGTATATATTTATGATTTTTATTCTGATGAATAAATGAATATAGTCTTTTTTTTTTCTTATAGTTCTTAAAAAGTAATGGAATATTTTGAACCTGGAATTGTGTTTTATCCTTGTGTGTGCAGATTTTAACTATATTCTTGTTTTTTATTTTCAAGTTAAAAAGGAAAAAGCAAGTTACTCCGGAAAAACCTGTAAAGAAGCAAAAGACTGGTGAAACCTCAAGAGCCCTATCATCTTCCAAGCAGAGCAGCAGCAGCAGAGATGATAACATGTTTCAGGTAAAGTTGGTTATTTCACTTAAATACAGAGGAATTATTAATCTGGTTTGATCTGAAGCTTAGAAAAAGGTATGTTAAAGTTATCTTAATCTGAGTTAGCATTAATAACCTTTTGTGTATATTAAAATCCTCTAAGGATGTATTTTATTGAAATACAAGGAAATTTAGTAGAAATTAATTTGTATGATGCTGGACTGTTTAAGTCTGAAAGTCTGCAGTTTTGCTATATTTAAGAAAATATGAGTTAAAACGTTAGCAAAAGCCAAAGAAGTGATTAAGAACTGCAGATAGAGCAAGTTGGAGGAGGTAGGTGTTTATTGGACTGTGAAGTATGGATAGCTTTTTATTGGAGGGGAAATAGCGGTCTGATCTGCTTTGTTTTGGCCTGATAAGAACAGATAAGGCAAGCAGATTTACTGAAATAGGCTGTATGTTGATACATAATAGGGAATGAGATTGATTAGATCATGTGAGAGAATTTCATTAGAGGAATTTGATGAAATCCCCTGGAGGGGACTATAAGCTTCTTTCCTTAGGTTTCTTCTCTTACTTTAGGTAAGTTTGATGGTGACGTCATTGTATAAGAAGGAGTTTTAGAGGAAAGACATAGGGGAAAATGGATGCAGATGAAATCTTTTAAGTAATTGTGGGCTATAATTTGTATGTGAGGTGATACTAAGGCTTAACTGTTTTGTTTTGTCTTTTTCCCCCAAAGAAATAGTGGTGATTATAAGATACTGGTGAGGAAGAATGGATCAGAGGAATCAAGCAGTTGATGAAAACTGGTTTTACATTTGAGAGACTGTAGAAATTAAGGCTTCATTGATAGAAATAAAAGGAATTTGTTTTAATGGCAGAGGTTGTTAAGAATGACTTTCTGGACCTAATTCTAAATGTGGTAAAATAAATAGGTTTATCCTGTAACACCTGAAGGGGTAGGTGGTTCATGTGGTATCATCATCATGATTGACTGAAGCCCTCCACTGAATTTTAAGTATAAACCAGAGGGAGAAGAATAGGTGACTGAAAACTCACTTTAGGTTCCATTCTCAGCTAGAGGATGGAAGGAAAAAGATTGTAGGTTAAGAGAAGGTGAAGGAAAATGAAAAGAGTATAGTAATGGGAGCAGGAAAGGGATAAGAAGAAGGAGGCATAAGTATTGAAGCCAAAAGGTTGAAAGTAATGAGACTGCAAACATTTGACTAGAAAGCGAGACCCGAATCTTTATTTAAACTTTTGATGGCTTAGAAAGGCAGCATGCCAGCATATAGGTAAGAATGGGAAAAAATAGATGTCTGATATTTTTATTCACTTTTGCCTTATGCTTCAGGATAAAATGTAATTGAAGTATTTAGCTATTGGATTTAGTCCTCTGACTTCTTTATAATTTAGAGTAACTAGGAACAGAGTAGATTAATTTGATAGTAAACATACCTGAATGTTTGTATATAAGGAAAACTGAGAGGGCCCTCATTTCTTTGGGTAGATAATAAGTTGAATGCCTACTGTATTTCATTCAGGCCTTGCTAGGTTCTGGATGGTTCAGTTTTGAACCAAGTTAGGTCTGTGGTGTCATGGAATTTATGGAGATAAACATTATACAGATACAAAGTATATAGGAAAAAAATATGCTATGAGCTGAGAAGAAAAAGGGCTGATTATTATGAGAGAATAAGGGGGCTTGGTTTTAAGATTGGGTGCTCTCCAAAGCTCCTTCTAAGGAAGTTGCATTTAAAAATTTAATACAGAAAGAATGAGAAGGAGCCAACTATGCACAGTCTGTGGAAGAGGGAACTACTTTCAAAGTAGGATAAATTGTATAAACCTCTTGAAGATGGAAAGAACTTGGTTTGTACAGAACTTGTGAGGCATTGCCAGTGAAAAATGGGAAGTCCAGTGGAGAATATAGAAAGAGATCCAGTTGGTGAAGAAGGGACAGGGCCAGATCTTTCAGGGCCTTCGTGTTGGAAAGCCGTGATAAAGGAGCTTGAGTTTTATTCTCTGTGCATTGGGAGGCCGTTTTAAGGGGTAGAATGGAATATAAAATTTGCAATAGAGAATCTGTGCTGTGTAGAGTGAGAGGCTGCTTTGGAATATTTTAACTTAATGTTTGAAATAAAGGTAAAAACTTTAAACTATTTGCTAGATACTGTTTTGGACTTTTCTATATACTATATGCCTACCTTTACCCTTTTAATAAAAGAAAATATATGGCCTCGTGATGGATTTCTCCTTGTCCATTTCATTTCACTCCCAAATTTTATAGATTTAGAAACCAGCTCCCCATTTAGAGACTTTATTCTGTTCAAGCATTTCTGGGAAAGCCAAAACTATTTTTAGGGGGTTTTTTTCACCAAAAAAGGGGGTTCAGTTCTTAAACCCTTATTTGGAAATAAGCCTCCTGAGTTTTTAGATACTTCATCCTCTTGAAAGTTTTCACTCAGGAGGATCATAGGTGTTATTTTCAGTGTCTTCACAGACCTAGGAGTGAAGACATTTTAAGAGATAATTTAAAATTTAATTTTGTTGCCATTTTAGCATGTTCCTTGAAATGGTTTTTGATCACAAAAAATATTTTAGTGGTATACTAAATTTTAATCAACTTTGAATGCATTAGAAGAGTATATTAGCTTTGTAATATTAAATGAAGCCTTCATTTTTATTAGTATTAAAGGTTTCATATTTTTGGGTAATGAGTGAAAGATGGGGGTTCCTGTCTGTTGCTGTTGTCCCTTACCCCACTTGTTTTATAAAGCTTCTTTTTTAAAAAATAGAGTTATTTACTGTTTTTCATTTACCAGGATAGTGCTTTGAAGACAGCTCTCATGGAGTAGAAGTTTTTAAGAAATTGCTAGATCAATATATGTTAGAATTATCAGATATATTTTGCTAAAAACAAGTAGATCTAAAATCCAAATTATAATTTCTTGGTAATGGCTAGCAGTAAGACAGGATTTTTTTTTTTTTAATTAAATAGCCATGTCTTGATAATTGAACTAGAGGGAAATAATCTTAAATGCTGTTAAGAAGGTGTTCACCAAACAGCAGCAGCTCTCTGAATGTAATATTTAAGAAAATTGTATCCAAGGAAAGATGCTGCAATAGTTTTTTAAACTCCGAAATGGTTTGGGCAGAATTCTGACTAGGCAGAAAATATTACTAGATGCTTGTCTTCTGGTTCCTAATTTAGCTTTGAATCGTAAAAGCTTGGCTTCATAGTGTTAAAACCTACATAAGATGACTTCTGTGATATTATTACAGGCAGATTTGAGAATTACCTTTTTTTTGACACCTATATCTGAAGAGGTTATAGTAGCTGAGGCAGGAGACTTTGATCTCTGTCTTCCCAAGTTAGGCACCAAAGATTAGTACTAGTTGCCTGATTTGATGGTTTTTAAAGCCTAAACCTGATATGCTTTAAAAAAAAAAAAATTATTAGAGAAGTTGTGGGTCTACAGGAAAACCATGCATAAAATGCAGGATTCCATATATCACTGTATTATTAACACCTTGCATTGGTGTGGTATGTTTGTTACAATTGGTGAAAGCACGTTTTTATAATTGTACTGTTAACTGTAGTCCATGGTTTAACTTAGGTTCATTGCTTGTATAGTGCAGTTTGATGGATTTTTTTTTCAATTTTTTATAGACAGATTTTCACACACATACAGTCCATGTATGGTGTACAATCAATGGGCTCACAATATCATGTGATGTACTTTTTTTTTAAATGTTTTTTTAAATTGTGAAATATAACATATATACAAAAAAGGAATAAATTTACAAGTACATTTTAACAAGTAGTTATAGAACAGATTTTAAAGTTTGGTATGAGTTACAGTTCATGAGTTTTCATTTTTTCTACCTGCTCCAAGACAATGGAGACCAACAGAGAATATCAATAAAATGATTCCACAGTCATATCATTTGTTAAATCCTGTCTTTTCTGTTACGGTCCTCCTCTTTAAGTAACAAATATACATAAAAGCAGTACATTTCAAAGTACATTGTAGCAATTAATTGTAGAACAGATTTCAGAGTTTGGTATGGGTTACAGTTCCACAGCTTTAGGTTTTTATTTCTAGCTGCTCTAAGATACTGAGACTAAAAGAAATATCAATATAATGATTGAGCAGTCATACTCATTTGTTAAACTGTACCTTCTCTGTATACCTCCACCGTCACCTTTTGATCTTTCTCCCACTCTTAAGGGGTATTTGGGCTATGCCCATTCTAACTTTTTCATGTTGGAAGGGGCTGTTAATAAAATGGGATAGGAGGATGGAATTAGATGATCTGGGAAGGCTGGCTCTTCTGTATTTCAGGACTTATCTGGTCCAGAGAGCCATCTCGACATTGTAGGTTTCTGGAAAGTTAGCCTAGTGCATGAAACCTTTGTAGAATCTTATATATATAATGCCCTAGGTGTTCTGGCAGGATTGTTCTGGCAGGTGATTGATAGGATTGGTTTTGGTTGGATAAATTTTTTTTTTTTTGGTGTGGGCAGGCTCCGGGAATCAAACCTGGGTCTCTGGCATGGCAGGGAAAAATTCTGAGCCACCATTGCACTGCCCGAAAGGAAGGTTGTTTTTTCTTTACTTTGGCTTGTGCAGATTCCGGTAATCAAACCAGGTCTCCGGCATGATAGGCAAGAATTCAAACACTGAGCCACCCTTGTACAGCAGTATGCTTTTAAATTATGTCATTACTAAGTCAGTATTCTTAACCTGTGAATGGACAGTAGAGATTTCATAGTTTTTTTTTTCCTGTTTTAGTCTGATTTGGAGTATGGAGTGGTATCTGAAGGGATTATTCATAATCTTCATCAGAGCCTCAGAGGGGGTAGAGAACAAAAGAAAGAATCATCGTTCTTTATGATGTGCCTGCTATTTTTTTCAGATAACCTCCATTTTATATTATACATGTAAAATATATACATTCCAATCCTGTTATTTCTTCCTGTGAAATGTGATTATAGTGATCTTTTCTTTCTTTTCTATTTGTAATTATAATATCCCTGGATTACCTCCTCATTCTTCTGTTTTTTTGGTTTGCGGCTGTAAGAATTTGTCAGCTTGCTTTATTTCGAGAGAGGTAAATGTTGGACAGGTTCTCCCCCCATTAGACTTTATTGAGATATAATTTATGTACAATGAACTGCACACATTTAAATCATAATTTCATGAGTTGTTTTATAGGTACACAATTTTGTGGCCAGAACGTTTCCATTACCCCAGAAAATACCCTTTTGTCCTGATTTCTCTCACATTTCCATTACCCCAGAAAATTCCTTTTGGTCTGATTTCTGTCACTTAAGAGATTTATTTTGCTTATTCTAAAACTTCATATTAGTGGAGTTACTCAGCCTCTAGTTTTTTATGTTTAGCTTCTTTTGTGCAATGTAAGGTTTTGAGATCAGGCCTCGTTGTGTGTATCAGTAGTTTGTTCCTTTTTATTGAATAATATTCCTCCATATGATTATACTACATTTCATCCGTTCACCTTGGCTAGGCACTTGGGCTGTTTCCAGTCTTGGGCTTTTGCCCATTTTTAAAAGAATTGGGTCATTTGATTTACTAAGTTGTAAGAGTTCTTTATATATTCTGGATATGTCATTTGTCAAATATAAATATAGTGAGTATTTTTCCCAGGTCTGTGGTTTGCTTTTGTCATTCTCATAAGTGTTTTTTTTAGCCTTTAATTTTGATAGTGTTCTTTTTATCATTTTTTTCCTTTTTTTGGTTACTGCATTTTATTTCATCTGCAAGAAATACTTGCTTACCGCAGGGCTGCAGTAGTTTTTGTTTGTTTTGTTTTTATATTGTAGGCCGTATGGCGGGGGTCACATTTCATTCTTTTCCCATATGAGTATCCCCTTATTGCAGCACCTTTTTTGCTGAATTTTTGTGTGTTTGCTTGCTTGTTTGTTTGGGAAGCACATGGGCCGAAAATCGAACCCAGGTCTCCAGCATGGCAGGCAAGAAGTTTGCCTGCTGAGCCACCGTGGCCCACCCTGTATCATTTATTTTAAAATTGTGAATAAATAAATAAATACATATACATGTTTGTATATGGGTATATATCTATTTCTGGATTTTATTCTATTACACTGGTCTAACTTTATTCCAGTACCATACTGTGTTTTTTTTTTTTTAAACTTTTTTTTACTATATGGTATAATATATATACAAAGCAAAGAAATAAAGCAATAGTTTTCAAAACACTCTTCCACAGGTAGTTACAGGACAAATCCCAGAGTTTGTCATTGGCTACCATACCATCATCTCAGATTTTTCCTTCTAGTTGCTCCGGAATACCAGAGGCTAGAAGGAATGAATATTTTTTTATCCCCACAATTTATCATGGGATAAACATGTTGCATTTTTCTGCAGGGCCACTCTTTATTTGGAGGTCTTTTTTTTTTTTTACATGGGCAGACGCTGGGAATTGAACCCGGGTCTTTGGCATGGCAGGCAAGAACTCTGCCGCTGAGCCTCTGTGGCCTGCCCTTTATTTGGAGATTTGCATTAAAATTTTTTATGTTAAAATGACGTATATTAGGGGATAGTAAACAAAATGCACATTAATTTTTAGATTATAATAAGAAACTCAAATTTTGCTAGGACAGCTTTACCTGTGTCCCCAGGTTTTTCCTTCAACCCCCGCAGCTCTTTGGTGCTGGTGCTTTCTCTGAAATGTCAAATTTTGAGTATTAATTTACTTATCTATACTTGTCTCTGAAAGTAATTTGAAAATTGATGTAGGGGTTTCAAATTGTAAATTCAACGTTTTGAATATGTGCATGTTTAGCCATGTTTGGGAGGAGGAAAATTTCTACGATAAATATCCCATTGTTTCCTCCTTTCCTTTATCTAGACTTTGAAAGGAGAGAAATGTTTCTACTAATTAAATTCCCATTCCCTACCTTAAAGTTGCTGGTGACCTTATTGCCAGTTTTAATGACTTTTTAATCAGTTGTTTTCTATTTCGTGTCTTGCTTCCTTTCTAGGTCACTGGGTCTCTCTTACTATTCCTTTTCATTCTGTTTTCCTGTTTTAACCTCTTTTGCTGGTCTCATTTGAGATTCACTGTGCTTTTTATTTCTTCTGCTTTATTGTATTAATAGTATCAACATATATCCAAGCTGGGCACCTCAGTTATCTTCAGCTTTACCTTTTCTTTATTTCCCTCTGTCGTATCTGATTGGTCAGCGAATTTCAGTTTCACCTCTCAAAACTCTTAAATCTGGGGCTTCAGTTCATTCTTATACCCCCTAAGCTTGAACTCATTGAATCCAAGCCAAGGACTGTAAAGACTCAAGATCTTTGAGGCAACTCTTGTTTCCTTTGTCCTGTATCATCAAAGCCTGTTTCCTTGCCCTTGAAAGTTTTTCTTGACTCCAGATAGAGTAAATCTCTACTTTTTAAAATATTTGTATCGTGCTCTGGTCATAGCACTATTCTTTTTCTGTGACTACTTGATTTTACCCTATTCCTTCATAGACTGCTCGTTGGAGGGTAGGGTTCTGTTTTAGTCATCTGTGTATTCCCTAGTGCGGATCATACTGGGGTCGCTGTACATTTTTTTAATGGGTGAATGGAATAAATGTTACCCAAACAATTAATAGTGAAACAGTCAGTGACAGGTTAAAATATTAAAGGTTTTATCCCCCAAATCTAAGAAATTTGTAAGTATTTTAGACAGTTACAGAACTGAATATTCCATTTTGTTTTTATGGTAAGCTCACATGGTAGTAAGTGACCCCTGGAATTTGTCGAGTTTGTGTTAAGCAACAGTATAAGGTTTTTTTAAAAAACAAAAAACAGGCTCACTTTGAGTTTTATGTCCTTAAATGAGACTGTGCATGAAGTGCATTAAAGATGTTGTTTGAAATGACACTCTAAAAGGAAAAGTTTTCTCATGATACTTTTGGATGGAATCCTGGATTCCTAAGTTCAGAATGGTGCTAAAGCAGTGCAACTAGCTGAATCTATGGCTTTCTATTGGTTGTAGTTTGTACTGCAAGATTTTTTAACAGTTTTTTTAGCAATGACAATTAAACTTAGTCCTTTGGTTGACATTTTGATATCAAGAATAGTAATCATTTTTGTGAATAGAAGTGGAGTGAGTGGGCAAAGAGTTGTGTATATAAATGTGGACTCCACTGTCCACCCTTTGTTATGTTCTTGTTTCTTCTGCAGATTGGAAAAATGAGGTACGTCAGTGTTCGGGACTTTAAAGGAAAAGTTCTAATTGACATTAGAGAATATTGGATGGATCCAGAAGGTGAAATGAAACCAGGAAGAAAAGGTGAGATTTAATTTCCTGAATTTTGTTTTAATGTTGGGACTAAATTAGAAAATTTTAAATTAATCTGCCTTACTTAGAATTGAAATGATTTTGGCAGTGTATAGGGCAATAAAACTCCTCATTCATTTGATTCTTTATTTTATGTGGTTATTTTGGACATAAAATTTATTTTCTACTGCTGGAATTTTTTGTTCTGGAATAAAACTCAGAAAAACAACACCCATAATATCACTTTAATTTGCTGCTAATTGAATGTAAATGAACTTTAAAAAAATTTATAACTATTCTGAAGTAGATTAGACATTATTTTGGAAGCTGTTAAATTAGATATGGGAATTCCTCATTCATTGTTTCCTTTGTTTCCTCTCCTAAAGGCTATTCTTCAGGTTATTATTCTTTATGTAGGTCTCTGTCCTTCAGTTGTGCTTCAGTCAATCCCAAGCCTGTTTGGATAGTAAAAACTTTATTCATTCAGAAAATGAATTGAGGATATTTGGAAGCCAAAACAAACAAATATGTTTCCATAGATACTGCTTTAGGTGGATTCATAGCTAATGAAAAATGCCTGTCATTTTTTTTTCTTCACTGCCTATCTGTCAGTTTGAAAGACATCACTTGTTTCATCCAATTTTGGAGTTTATTAAAGCTTAATCTCTTTATAATTTTATACCTTTAACATTTTCTTGCTCAGACCTTTTCTGGATTTTCTTAGTGTTTTTCATAGTCTCATAGTGTTCTGTAGTGACCAGTATCAGAGTCTCGTGGCAATGCCAGAGTCTTGTTCCTGCAAACATCGGCTTAAAATAATTTGATTAGCTTTAAAGCCCTTTATAGTCCCTATGCGTTCTCTTCCTTCTCAATTTCATGGGCTTCTAGTATTTTTCTAAGAAATACATTAATTTTTTCAATTCTTACTTATTTATAGGGACCAAGTATTAGTTTATTAGAATACTGAAAGTTTAAAGTGCAGAGTTTAGAAAAGACAGAATTTTTATTCATACTTTTACATCTTAATTAGGCAAGACAGACTTCATTATCTGATATTTATTGTTAAATTATGTCAGGTGCCTTGCTAAGTTCTTTATTCAGATTACCTAATAAAATAGTGCCTTTTTTTGGTGAGGATACAGGTATAGAGGTAATGTAATTTTTTTTAGGTTATATAGGTAGTGGATATACTAGGATCTGAACTGTGACAGCATGATTCCAGACTGATGCTCTTAACCATTGTATACACACTAAAAAGTATTGTTTGGATCACAACCCAGAGATCTTTTCAAACTGAAAGGAATGCTGCTTCTGGAAGAACTCAGCACAAAGTCATTCATCTCGAATTCCTGTGGCAGTTTTGGACAAGTGTTGGAATGAGCTAGATGTAGAAATGGGGTGTCACGTGGCAAATCTGGGCCAGGTCACTTAGTCTGCTAATTGGCAGGTATTTGTGAGATACATCTTAAAATCCCCATTTGTTCTTGTTTGATATGAGAGGTATATGCAGCATATAATGTTGGAAGTAAAACTGGTTATGAATTGGTACCTATTTGTTTTTATTGCTCAGGAAATTTTGATGAATCTGGAACAAATTAAGGGATTTTTTTGACATTCAATTTTTTGAATATTGTACAACATTCAGAATGGCAATTTCATTAAATCAATATCTTAATGGAAAATATGAATGCCCTAAAGAAAATTTAAATAGATTTTCAACTTTTAATTTTTAAAACTTTATTTTAGGTATTTCTTTAAATCCTGAGCAGTGGAGCCAGCTGAAGGAACAGATTTCTGACATTGATGATGCAGTAAGAAAACTGTAAAATCAGAGCCATATAAAACCTGTTCTGTTCTAGTTGTTTTAATCTGTCTTTTTACATTGGCTTTTGTTTTCTAAACATTGTTTTCCAAGTTATTGTATATTGGATTGCAGAACAATTTGTAAGGTGAATACTTTTTTTTTAATGTGCATTATTAAAAATGTTCTGAGTGAAGCTAATTGTCAGCTTTATTAAGGAGGATTGCTTTGTGCCCACCACCTAGTGTAAAATAAAATAAGTAATACAATCGTAATGGTTGTGGCCTTTTTTGATCAGAAGAGTTGATACTGCTTAAGGCCCAAAATAAGATAGACCTTTCAGTTTTAATTTGGCTTATACATTAAGGATTTGTATGACATTGAATTTGTAAACTCTTGATTTGTGAAATCCATAGTTGATCTGTTGTCTTCCAACTTAATGTTTAGACTTTTCCACCCCAATGATATTTCACTTTCCCTTTTTTCTTACTTCAGTTTCCTTTATTGACTTATCTTTTCATGTTCAGTTTTCACTCTTTTCCTTGAATATGTTATGCTAATTTAGAAACATCAGTGAAACTGTCAGAATGTTAGTTATCTTAGTAAGGCACTTGTAATTAAAATATTATATGGGAACTACAATCACTAATTTTGTGTATTAAATATTAGGAGATATAGTTTGAAGAACATGGCTTGTATGAAAACTGAGCAAGTGTATAGTGTTCTGTGTAGTTGTTACCTTACTGTTTAGTCTGCAGAAAATAATGGCTTAGATGTCTGATTTGCTTTCACTTATTAAATATCTTCACCTTGGGATGATATCTATAAAATCATATATTGTTAAATTAGACTAGGATTTAATAAAAATTGTGAAAGCTTACTGGCCTAACATTTTATTTTATAACATTGAGTATGGATTTTATATATTGCTAAGAGATATCATTGAGCTTTACTGTGATTGTAGGAAATGCCAGTGTTTAGGGGAAAGAGCATACACTTCTGGGTATTTTTTTGGGCCTTTCTTTCACTAGATTTGGTTACTTTGCAGTTAATAGACTGGTCAATGGCATTCTAGACTTGATGTTACTGTTTTAGCGTACACTCAAGTGATTTTTTCATAGTGATGAAGCAGACACAGATTGATGAACAGATTTCAGGGGCTTTGCAGCAATAAATAGGGCATGGTGTACCTTGGGAAAAGAATGTTTGTAAAAGGAATTATAACTGAAATTTTAAAAGGTGGCAGTGAAGGGAAAATTCTCTTCAAGCTAAATGGTATGCACAAAGTGATACTTTAATATTTTGAAATTTTGGTCATATTTCTAGAACGCAATTCTAGGCAGAATGGAAAAATTTTAAAGATGTAAAAAGTTCTTGTTGATAAAGTAGTTTTGGTAGCAAATCTCAAATGGTTATTGCCATTAAAAGCTGCCAAACGAGACAGCTGTACTGTCTGCTACCAAATTTGATTCCTCTGTTTAAGTCATTTTGTAGTAAGATTGTCAGGGGCTTGATTTAAACAACATCTA
>PVIY010054755.1:0-14072 GCA_004026745.1 Myrmecophaga tridactyla
CTGATGTCTTTTTATTTCTTTCTCTAAATCGATGCAAATGTTCTAAAAAATGATGAATATGCAACTATATGATAATATTAAGAATTACTGATTGTATATGTAGAATGGAATGATATATTAATGTTCTTTTGTTAAGTTTTTTAATTAATAAAAAGTTTAAAAAAAAAAAAAAAGAAATGGACTTTGGGGGCAAGTGGTATTTATATGGGGTAGGTATTTCAAATAACTTAAGAATTTACTCTTAAGGAAAGAAAACAGACTATGTCTGTCCTAAAGACAAACAAACTAATGCTAAAAAATTCCAAAAAGCAACTTGGGGCTGAAATTTTCTTTTTTGAAAATCATCACCATTTCATCTGGTGAAAACTCAAATAGGCTGCTGGATGCTTTAAGACCATCTCCTGAGAAGGAAGAATTCTTGCATCAGGCAAGTGATGGAATCAGAGGATTTCTAAGTAGCTGTGAGTTGGTGGTTACTTGGCACCAGCAAAAATATTTGCAATTTCAGTCAGTCAAGCAGTGGTTTATGTGAGGATTCAGAGCACATACATGTGCATATACCTCCGTAAGCAGCTACTTAAGAAATGATGGAAATCACATCCTTGACAAGATTTAAATTAGAATGGTGTGTGTTTTACTGGTGGTCTGTTGTCATTTAGCTAGCTATCTTTCTTTTTTCAGATTTTCCGAATAGGAACATATTTTATGTTTATGTGTCTGTGAGGAATAAGGCAATTTTTCTGTTTCTAAATACGCTAAACCACTTTGAGCCTTTTGGTCTCCTGAAAACTTTAAGAATCATCGCAGCAGAAGAGAATATATGTGTGCATGTGTGTGCATGTGTGTGTGTGTGTGTGTGTGCTTGTGTGGGAGGAGTGTTAAATAATAAAACTACCAAGTATTTTTGGTGATCCTTGAATTATTTCAAATAAAAATAAATCTTTCAAAATCCAATGAAACTTAGTTGTAATTACTTCTTGTGGGAAAGGCTAATAGCATTGAAAATGCTTCATAGTGTTACTGCATACATACTTATTTAATTTGCGTCGCTGTCCTATTTTGATATTTTCTTGAGTTTAGCTATTATGGTGGAGGTGAGGTATTTGTCTACTCATACTTGGTGTGTAGAGATATTTTGTTGAAAACGAGATCTTAGTTTGACATTTATTAGTTCCTATAGTCCATAAATAAGTACCAGCTTGTCTATTTAGAAGCTTGGGTATCTCACGCAGATATTACTTGTGACCTTGATGTACTCCTTTCAGTTTCTTCCATCATTAGAAAGTAATGACTTGAACATAACAGTTCATTTTAGTGTTGAGAATAAAGAATCATAATAGTAGAGTCTTTCAATCTAAGGTATTTTTTGTTAATTGAAGTGTTTTTTTCCCCAGTAAAGAGAAGCTTATTTTTTATTTACATTTCTTTCTATAGTCTCAGTTTTCTCCTGGAATTTCCCATAGGTAACTCTTGAGTCTCCTACATCTATGTGCCATGTCTCTGAATTAAACTTTTATCTTTTATTTATTTTATTATAAAGACATTATTTTTATTACATATTTTATTTTTGGCAATCATGTCTTCAATATCTAGGAACTCTTCCTTCCTTAATTTTTGGTTACTCATTTTCCATAGTAGCTTGTTCTAGTATGGATGAAAATCCCTTTTGGTTTTAAGGCTATAGATTTAAGTTATTTTACATATTCTTTCTTCTGTTCTCCATATTTCTATTTCTTGTTTGATGCTGTTTATGTATGTTTATCTCGGTCCTTATCATTCATGCTGATGGTTGGCCTGAAGTGTCTGCTGACCTTTGTAGACAGTTCATCTTTTTAAGTAAAGGACCAGGTTGACCAATACAAATAGCTAATATGAGTTTTATGATTTTGATGTAAGTTTCTTTAGTACTGTTATTCTTCCCTGAATTGAGTGGGGCAGGAGGAGAACTGGACATCCTGATAACACAGCCTCTGTCTTTAGTTAGGGGCCTGGACCAGGATCAGGAAAGCAAATTGGGGATCCAAACACTCTCATCTGAGACGTAGACACTTTCAATTATTCCACTCTTTGACTCCTAGGAGGAACTGCTGGAACTGCAATATTCTTTTCCCTTATTTGTAGAGATGTCCAAGGCTATCTTGGGCTCTGTTCTGATTTTCTCTTTAGCCAAATAAGCTGAAATAAACTCCTAACCAAATATATAAGATAAATTCAGAGAAGCTGAATTGATATAATTGCTGTGTTTATGATGATGTACACATCAGGTTTCACAAAGTGGTCTCCAACCTTCACTAAAAATGCTAAGCAAACCACAAATGTGACATTTTCACTTAATTAGGATCAAGTATAAAATGAAGCTCAGCCAAGAAGAGACAGTTTTTATAGGAGGAAGGCACTGCAAATAACTATAAAGTCTGTTGACAGCATTTTCCAGAAAACGTGCCCATTTAAACTTCTAGGGTAAAGGTTTTGCAGTATTACATCTTAACACTTAGTTTACATGTTTAGTTGACATTAATTGCCACTTATAGGTTACATGGACAACATTTTTCTAACATGAAATGGATGGATTACAGGCAAATGAAATAAATACTCAAAACACATTAGAATTTTTATACATTATAACAATTATGAGTCAGCCTTTGAACAGATATGGTAGCAATGCAGAATATCTATTTTATCAGATGTCAGACTCTGTCAACCATTTTTCTACTTCTGAATACCATCAATTATAAGATTCATCATGACATTAATAAGAGTAATAAAATCTCACATTGAGTAAACTCATCTGTTATTAGCTATATCTTAATTTTAAAATTACGAAAATGTGAAAGGAACCTAAGGTGCATAGAAGACAAGTAGTATAGTTATTTTCTTATTTACAAAGGAAATCTTATTTTCTTATTCATAAGTGGACAAACCAAAAAGGAGGCACATTGCACATTGATATCTAACACTCTTAAGTGAAATTCTGCCTGCTTGGTTTATTTCTCTCAACACAGTTGGGCTGTTTCTGAGATGGTGTGTGAAGTGAAGCAGTTTATGAAGCACATTTATGTATCATAGTAACTACTCAACCTATAGTTGAGTTGGGTAGTGTGTGGAGAAACCATTTTATCCTGGCAGTGATCAAGACTTCCACATAGAATTTTAGTTACAGAGAGTTTGGAGAGAAATCTTTTAGCAGTAGGCACAATCTCCTATTAGAGGTTTGCTCTACTTGATTCAAAGGACATCAACATAAATACTGTGCAAAACCAGGTAAGTTGAACCTACTAGCTTACACCCCTCACGTGCATCAAGCTCACTTGATAACTGAATGAATCCTGAGACTGAGAGCTACTTGCCCCTTAATAAGCACAGCTCTGAATTCAGAACTGTATTGACACAATGGCACACCATGCAGCTTACAACTCAAAGATAAGCCACAAGCAATGACAAGAAAACTGACTCACATTATGGCTTCCTGAAGGTGAAGCATTTTTGTAAAGACTAAATGAATTCCTAAGACCTTCAGGACACTGAGTATTTCTGAGGTTCTACTCAAAAACCCATCTTGTGTATCTTTATCTTTGCAGCATTGATGGCCACCTTCATTTATTTCTAATGCTAGTTCTTCTCCGGCATGGAAATTGTCCATTAAATCTAAAAATGTTTAGGTCCCTCTGTATGACATCAGTTTCTCCATGGCAGATCTCGTGGAAGGGGTGGGGAAGGGTGGTAGGAGTACAAACTTGCCTACTTAGTTTTCCTTTTGGCCAAGGAAAGGTGTTAACAATGCTGTCATCTTGTAGAAAATGGTTTCCTTTCATCTAAGCCTCATTTTATACTTGATCCTAATTAAGTGAAAATGTCACATGTGTAGCTTGCTTAGCATTTTCAGTGAAGGCTGGAGAGTACTTCCCGAAACCTGATGTGACCATCGTAAAGCAGAGGCATCTATACACCCATAGAACTTCCCTGAAGCATTTCCAAAGACTCCTGCCATTTTTGTTTGATAGCTGCAGCCCAGTGAACTGAAACCCTATCCTGAGCCTGATTCCTCATATTACCACTTAAAGGTATTTTTCTTCCAGTAGGCATTCAGTAACACCAATCAGTTTTGGCAAATCAGTCATATCTTTCTTCATAAAAACTTCCAGAATCTACCATGATCCCTGTTTCTACCTCTGTTGCAGCCTGCACTATGATTGTTATATTATTGTTATTATGAGCAGCAGCATCATTGCCTATATAACTACTATTCATTATTGCTTACTTTGTGCAAGACCTTGTACTGTGCACAGACAGACATGAGCTCACCTAATCCTCCCCTGTGGCAGATACTAATATTATTTCAACCAGACAGACGAAGTTGTGTAAGTCACATAAGGCCACACAGGTTAGCAAGAGAAGGTATTGGTAAAGTTGAGTTGGAGAAAGCAGAATCCACAGTAACTAGTTGAAGCAGAAAGGGACTATTTGTGTTCAGAACTCTTGAAAGGATGAAAGAAAAACTCTAGCCTAGGTGTTTACACAAGACTCTCAAAGTCACAGCCCAGCCCTGTATTGCCAAGACAGCTCCTGCCCCTCCAATATATTACAACCTCCTACTGGATCAGACGGCCACTGCACTAGCTGCCAGATCCAAACCACCTCACCTCTCGCGTAGTCTGCTGTAACACAATGCATATTTTGTCCCGTGACTCTCTCTCTACTCAGCTCAGTTCCCAATTTGTGTCTCCAGAAAGTGCATTTGATCAACCTAACCTGAATTACATTGGGAACGCTAGACAAAAGTGAGTCTGGGAAATGCATCTTTTAGGGAGTCAGTACACAAAATCAAGCAGACTGGCCAAGCTGGGATGTGAACCCAGGTCTGCCTGATTTTAGAGCCCATGTGTTTGGCCATTGTGCATATCATTTCTTTGTTTATATCACTGACATAGGATTAACATATTCTTCTTCGTATTAGAAATAATTTATCTTTAATTGTCCTGTACCTATCTTATCTTCCCTGTTGAACTATATGCATTTAGCGGACATTTGCTATTTTCTTTGTACTCCCCATAATTGAAAAACTTTATGAAACATTGCCCATGGTCCATTACAATAACTGAATAAGCCAGACGCTCATTCTTTCAGCCTCCTTTGCAACTCATACATAAGAACAAATTACCATCAATCATTTAACTTTAAATTGGGAATTAGTGCCATAAGAACCAGCATATGTGGAAAAGTGCAGCCTACTGAGAAGAATAGTAGCTGTGGCAGTGGCTTTGTTGCATTCCCAGAGGCAGCTGCTGCAGTGGATTGTTAGCAGTATTCTGTGGCACACACCTGTGTTCTCTACAATGAAAACTTTAGCTTCGCTTCCCAAGGCGAGGCAGCACTACCTTCATTAGACCAGTTCTGCTATAGGACTGTAGACATTGTTCCTGATTACACAGCTTCCATGCCAGGGTTACTAGATTTCTATAAGCTATTCATTAGCAGCTTAATAAATATCTTTTCTATTTAATTCAGCCCAAGTCAGTTTCTGTTAGTCTACTACCTGGGACCTTGACTGCTATGTCTCTCAAAGGAAGGGTTTTTGTCTTGGATTGTCTTTTATCTGCCACAGAGCTTTGGCAGATAATCAAGAAATTCTTCATGAATTTAATTCATTTATTCCACTGAAGTTGACTCTAGATCCAGTCCTCCCAAAACAAAATAGCAGGATATCTTAATATACATCTCACCATATATATAACCATGTATATCACTGTCCCGGTCTTGTTGCCAAATTTCAAGCCATTTGGCAGCCACCTTAGTATCTCTCTTTAGTATAAAGGAAATCGATCTGGGAAATTTGTTAATGAAAATATTAGAATCTTTATGTGAGTTGTCTGATAGCCATATTTACCCTCTCTCTTTCTCTTTCTCTCTTTCTCTCTCATACATACACACAGAAGCAGTAACTATCTGTTACTGTCATTGTGTCATTTTATTATACCTACTGTGCAGTGAGTTGATACAGTACATTGTAGGAAGATAAGCCCAGGGCACAGCAGAAAGTTTCAGCAAATGATCCCTTTATTACTTGCATGGTATAAAGAGTCCAGAAAGGGCAAATATTCTCTCTGTTACATGCACAAAACAAAGTCTAGAAGAACAGGACAAGAAGTCTCATCATGGCTGGTCTCCTCGACTGGCCAAAACTACTCCGGGTCAAGGTTTATAGGTGGCAGTCTACACACCCCACTTCACAATGGAAAAGAGGGACAAGACCCATTTGGTTGAATTTGATTTGACCCATATGGTTGAATTTGATTTTTATCCGCCTCCGAGGGGAAGGGACTCTGCCACTCAGAATTCCTGTTCTGAAAATCATCTGGGGCTGCTTGTTCCTGGTTTCTGGGTTTAAAGTCTGGACAGGTCTTTTCATTAGACTTAACATCTCGCCCAGGTTGTAGAATGTCACAGAATAGAAAAGGAGATGGGAGTAGCAGAAGGCCCCTGGACCCTGGCTACTTAACATGTTTTTCTGTCTTCCCCAGTGAAGGAGGCTGGGGTAAATGAAGCCTGGGTGATAGCTTGCCTAAGTACGACCCATGTGATATAGATGAGGCAGTGAAGATCACAGAGCTCGTGAGTTATGGGGTCAGAATTCAGTCCCAGACAGTCTGTTCCCAAGCATCATTCTTTTAATCCACATACCATGCTACATCCACTTTCAAAGTATACCAGGAAGGATGATGCTTAAGTCAAATGAACACAAATGGTGGAACTGGACATGACATTGTTAAGCTATTTTAAGATAGGAAGTTTCTCTAGTCCCTTTCATGCCCCATTATTAAGGGAAGTTTTTAAACTTTGAATGTATGAGTATCCTAGTATCATAAAGTTCATAAATCTTAAATCATTGTTAGCCACATTGCTTATCTAATTTTTTTTTGATAAAAGGAAGTTTAAAAGAAAAAGATTAATTTCTCACTACAGTTAAGCCACTCTTACTGTTAGATTAATTGATTTCGGATGCCCCTTTAGAAATAAATACTGATTATGGTTATACATTGTGAAGCATTTTGTTTGTATTTAAACCTCTGACATAAAGCACTACTTCAGTCAAAACTTATTCAAATTCACTGCCAAATGGTAAAAATTTAGTGGACAGGAATGGGAAGAATACATTCAGGATAATCTGTCTTGAGATGAATAATTGTGACTGCTTTGAATTATAATTGTACCAGAATTATTTAATATATGAACCGAAGACAAGGCAGAATTATAGATTACTTATGTATGCTGAAAAAAATGTTATTTGAATATACATGTCTAATTCCGCTCATCTGGTTAGTGCATTTTCTCCATAAGTAAAGGTCATGCTAACTAGCCACAGTTTTCTAATTGTGAAGATACCATTAGGAAAATGTTCCTTATGGGTTAATTTAAAAAGACCACTTTAAGATATGAAGAAGTATATTCTGTGTAATTCTAACCAGTGCTAATATTTGCAATGACAGTTTGTACTGGGACTTTATTTAAGTAAGCCCTCAACACTGAGCATCTCATTTAATCCTCACAACAGGCAGTTGGATGGGTAAAATGTCTTCCCTACTTTACTGATGGGGAAACTGAGGCTTTAAGAATTTAGGTCACATATCTGGAAATGATGAGATTGGAATCCTAATCCCAAAAGTCTAGTAAGTGTCTAGTAATTTAACCATGCTGATGGAATTCATTCATTTAGTTAATTAAAACAATATAGCCTTGGGAACAGAACTTTAAACTGTAGTTGATGTTTAATTTAACATGAATTTATGGAAACCTTACTGGATTTGGGAAACTGTGCAACGAATCAAGAGAAATGAGGTCAAAATGACTTTCGGGATGCCAAGAAAGGGCCAAAACTGGAATTGAGTTTCTCATTTTAACCATCTATCTCTTTTTTGGGGAATCTGAGACTATGAGAACAATTTATCAGGTTTTCCAAGAAGAGAAAAGCAGATAATCTACCCTATTGTCTATTGCCAAATCAGAGATGAATGGCAATTATGGAGGAATGAGAAAACTTCAGTTCTTCCAGTCACTTTGCCCTACTATCTTAGTCTCAATGAACCAGCTGCTACACCAGGAAGAAAGGATGGAGTTTGCTTGGAAACCATGTGATCTTCTATTTCCTTACATGACTAGTATAAATTGTTAACTTTTCTCGACCTATTTTTTTCTTTATTAGAAAAGTTTTCTGGGCTTATGGAACGATAGGGAATAAAATACAGGATTCCAATATACCACCCTGTTATTAACACCTTTCATTGACGTGAAACATTTGTTACAATTCATGATACCACATTTTTATCATTGTACTTTTAACCAAAGTCCATGGTTTAGCTTAGGGCTAACCATTTAGGATTCACTGTTCGTGTAGTGCAATTCCGTGGATTTAAAAAAAAAAGTTCTGTTACCATATAGATGCTCTAACATTTCCCCTTTAAATTACATTCAGATATACATTTCAGTGCTGTTAATTATGTTCACAGTGTTGCATTACCATAACCACCATCCATTATCAAAACATTTCCTTCATTCCAAATAAGAGCCCTGTATGTATAAAGCCTTAACTTCCCATTCCCTATCCCCACCCCATCCCCAGGTCACCTATATTTTAGATTCTAGTTCTATGAGTTTGCTTGTTCTAATTGTTTCAAATCAGGGAGTTCATACAATATTTGTCCTTTTTCATTTAGCTTATTTGACTCAACATGATGTCTTCAAGGTCCAACCATTTTGTCACGTACATCAGGATTTCATTCCTTTTTATGGCTGAATAATATTCCATTGTATGTATATACCACATTTTGTTTATGTATTCATTGGCTGATAGACACTTGAATTGCTTCTGATTTTGACAATTGTGAATAATGCCCCTATAAACATTGGTGTGCTAATATGTGTTCAAGTCCCTGCTGTCAGTTCTCTTGGATATATATCTAGTAGTAGGATTGCCAGGTCATATGATAATTTTATACTTAGTTTTCTGAGAGACCACCAGACTGTCTTCCATAGTGACTGCACTGTTATACATTGCCACCAGCAATGAATGGGTGTTCCTATTTCTTAAAATCCTCTCAAATGCTTTTTATTGTCCATTTTTTTAAATAGCAGCAATTCTAAGGTGTGAGAAATGGTGTCACATTGTGGTTTGCATTTCCCTGATAGCTAGTGAAGTTGGGCATGTTTTAATGTGCCTTCTGGCCATTTGAATATCTTCTTTGGAAAGATGTCCATTCAAGTTTTTTGCCTATTTTTTTAATTTTTAATTTGTTATTAAGTTGAAGGATTTCTTCATATATTCTGGATATTAATCCTTTATCAGATACATGATTTTGAAATATTTTCTCCTATTGTTTAGCTTGTAATTTTACTTTTGTGATTAATTCCTCTGAGGAATAAAAGATGAAGTCTCATTTATCTATTTTTTTCTTTTGTTGCTTATGCTTTGAGTGTAAAGTCTAAAAAATAACTGCCTAACATAAGGTCCTGAAGATGCTTCCCTGCATTTTCTTCTAGCCGGAGAATTCTGGTTTTTATATTAAGATCTTTGATCCATTCTGGGTTGCTTTTGCATATGATGTGAGGTAGGTTTCTCATTCCCTTTTTTTTTTTTTTACAAATGGAAAATCCAGTTTTCTCCACATCATTTGCTGAAGAGCCTATTCTTTCCCAATTGAGTGACTTTTGTCTCCTTGTCAGAAGTTAGTTGGCCATAAATGTGAGAGTGAATTTCTGAACTCTCATTCTATTCCATTGGTCTATATGTGTATCCTTGTGCCAGTATGATGCTGTTTTGATTTCTGTGGCTTTGTAATAAATTTTATGATTGTGAAGTATGAGTTCTCCAACTTCATTCTTCTTTGTCAAGCTGTCTTTAGCAATTTAGGGTCCCTTGCACTTGCATAGAAATTTAATGATTGACTCTTCCATTTCTACAAATAAGGTTGTTGGAGTTCTGATTGGAATTGTATTGAATCTATAAATTTCTTTGTGTAGGATTGCCATCTTAACACTATTTAGTCTTTCAGTTCATGAACATGGAGTTCCCTTCCACTTATTTAGGTTTTCTTTTATTTCTTTTAGCAATGCTCTATAGTTTTCTTGTATGAGTCCTTTCCATCCTCAATTAAGATTATTCCTAGATATTTGATACTTTTAGTTATAATTGTGAATGGATTTTTTCCTTGATTTCTTCCAATTTTTCATTGTTTGTGTATTGAAACACTACTGAGAGTTGGGTGTTGATCTTGTACCTGGCCGTTTTGATGAACTCGTTTATTAGCTCTAAGAGCTTTGTTGTTGATTTTTTGCGATTTTCGGTATACAGATCATATCATCTGCAAAGATGGAAATTTTTATTTTTTCCTTTCCAATTTGGGTGCCTTTCATTTTTTTTCTTGCATAATTTTCTTGGCTAGAAATTCCAGTGTAATCTTAACAGTGGACATCCTTGTCTTGACCCTGATCTTAGAGGGAAAGCTTTCAGTCTTTCAACATTAAATGGGATATATTATGTGAGCTTTTCATGTATGCCCTTTATCATGTTGGGGGAATTTCCTTCTATTCCTAATATCTGAGTGTTTTTATCAAGAAACAGTGTTGGATTTTTCAAATACCATTTCTGTAAATGAGATATCAACTGCTTTTCTTCCAGCATTGTATTATTACATTAATTGATTTGTTTATGTTGAACCCACCTTGCATACAAGAGATAAGTCCAACTGGATCATTGTGTATAATTATTTTACCATGCTGTTGGATTCAATTTGCTGGTATTTTGTTGAAGATTTTTGCATCTATATTCTCATAAGAGTTTTCTTTTTTTATGATATCTCTATCTGCCTTTCCTCTAAGGTAATTTAGGCCTCATAGAATGAATTAGGGAATATTTCCTCCCCTTCAAATTTGTTGAAGAGTTTGCACAGATTTGAAGTTAAGTCCTCTGGAAATGTTTGATCAAATTTTCCTGTGAAATTATCCGGACAACAGTGTCTGTTGTTTAATTTCCAGAATTTTTCATTTCTCCCTTTGCTTTTTTGGGGAGATTTTTAAATATTATTTCAATCTCTTTACTAGTAATTGATTTGTTGAGATCTTCTGTTTCTTCTTGAGTCTCTTTAGGTAGTTTGAGTCTCTAAGAATTTATCCATTTCACCTAACTTGTCCAATTTACCATAGTACTGCTGTTCACAGTACCCTCTTATAGTCCTTTTGCTTTCAGCAGGGACAATAATAATGGTCCCTTTTTCCTTTTTTTACTTTCATTATCTATATCCTCTTTTTTTGTTATCAGTCTAGACAAAACTGGTCAATTTTATTGATCTTTTCAAGAAAACAACTTTCAGTTTCATTGATTCTATTTCTTCTTTTTGCTATTTCATTTATCTCTGCTCTAATCTTTGAAATTTACTTTCTTCTGCTCACTTTGGGGTTATTTTACTCTTCTTTTCTAGTCCTTCCAGTTTTGAATTTAGGTCTCTGATTTGAAATCTTTTTCCTTTTTTAATGTGGGAGTTTAGGGCTATAAATTTCTCTTTTAGCATTGCCTTCACCGGGTTCAAAAATTTGGTAAGTTCTATTTTCATTTTCATTCACCTCGAGGTGTTTCCTGATTTTAGTTCTGATTTTCTCTTTAACTCATTGGTTGTATAAGAGTCTGTTGTTTAACTTCCACATATTTTGAACTTTTCATTTCTCCCTTGCTGTTGATTTCTAGCTTCATTCTTTTGTGGCCAAAGAATATACATTGTATGATTTCAATATTTATGAATTTATTGAGACTTGTTTTATGATGTAACATATGGTAAATTCTGGAGAATGATCCATATGCTCTCAAGAAGAAGGTACATTCTGTTTTTATTGGGTTGCAGTATTGTCTGTTACATGTAGTCAGTTTAGAGAATCATTCAAGTCTTGTATTTCCTTATTGATCCTCTGACTAGATATTCTATCCATTATTGAAATGCTGTATTGAAATCCCCTACTATTAACATAGAATGATCAATTTTTCCCTGCAAATTTGTCACTATTTGCTTCTGATATTTTGGGGTTCTACCTTTAGGTCCATATGTATTTATAACTGTTATATCTTCTTGTTGAATTGTCCTTTTTATCAGTAAATAATTACCATCTTTGTCCCATGTAACTATTTGTGACTTATTTTTATCTGATATTAGTATAGCTACCTCAGCTGTCTTTTGGTTACTGCTTGTATGGGACATAAATATGTTTCCCGCCCCCCACACACACACTTTCACTTTCAGTCTACTTTTATCTGAATTTAAGGTGTTTCCCTTGCAGATAGCACATAGATGGATCAGGCCATGTCATCCATTCTGTCAGTCTCTGCCTTTTTGCTAGAAAGCGTAATCAATTTACATTTAAAGTCACTTCATAATAAGACTTTTTTCTGCCATTTGCTATTTTGCTTTCTGTGCTTTATATCTTTATTGTCACTTACTCCCAATAATGTGTACTTTTATAGTTATCTTTGTGTATGTGTTGTACCATACTGAATGTCTTCTCATTTTATCTAGATATGTTTTTCATGTATTTCTCTTATGGTTACTATGAAGTTAAATTTGACATCCTAAATATATAGCAGTCATATTTGGTTTGATACCAAGTTTGATAAAAACTTAATTTCAATAGCATGCACATGTACTTTTCCTATATCCAGCCTCCCCATTTTTACCATGAAAAATATTTTCACTTTTATCTTTGTACATTATATGTACAAAACCTAGATCTAGCATTACTTTTTATGCATTTGTAGTTTAGCTCCTGTAGCAATTAAGAACTGGACACATGAAAAATGTACTACCATAATACTGGAACATACAATTATACAAATGATTAAATTTGCTACAGGTCTTTATTTCTTTGAACCACTGTCTAACATTCTTTCCTTTCAGTCTGAAGAACTCACTTTAGCATTGTTTGTAGGGCAGTTCCACTGGTAATGAATTCCTTCAGCTTTTGTTTTTCTGAGAATGTCTTAATTTCTCCTTCATTTTTCAAAATCTCACTGGATAGATAGTTTTGTCTGGCAATTGTTCTATTTCAGCACTTTAAATATTTCTCTCCACTGCTTCTTGCCTCCGTGGTTTCTGATGAGAAATAGGCAGTCAATCTAATTATGATTCCCTTGTTCATAACATGTTGCTTTTCTCTTGCAGCATTTAGAACTCTCTCCTTGTTCTTTGCATTCAATAGTATGATTTGTATATGGTGGGGTGCATGGTTTTTCATGTTTATCTTATTTGTTATTCTCTGGCCTTCTTGGATGTGCATCTTCACATCTTTTGCCACATTTGGGAAGTTCTCTGTCATTGATTTGAATATTCTTTCTGCCCTTTCTATATTTCATCTCCTTCTGGGGACCCTAAAATACATCTGTATGCTTGATGGTGTCTGAAAGGTGCTTTAGGCTATTTTCCCTTTTGATATTTCTTTTTCCCTTCTACTCTTCAGCACGACACATTTCAAGTGTCATCTTCAAGTTCACTGTTCTCCTTCCAACTCCAAACTCTTCTTGAAACTCTCCTGGGAATTTTTCATTTTAGTTATTGTGGTCTTCAACTTCAGTGGTTTTGTTTGATTCCTTTTTAAAATTTCTGTCTCTTACTAAGAATCTCAAATTGCTTATTCGTTGTTTTCCTGAGTATTTTCTTTCATCTTCTTGACTATTTTTAAGATAATTATTTAAGAGGCTTTGCTCAGATGTCCACATTCTGATCTTCTTCATTGACACTTTCTGGACTTTTATCTTCTTCTTTGGGATGGACTATCATTTTCCGGTTCTTTGTTTGTCTTTACTCTTTTTTGCCCACTGTATATCTTAATATTTTAAAATGCTAACTCTCATATTTATTCCCTGAGATGTCTGTTCTTCATAATGTATACGCTGGTGACAAGACAGAGATTTTCTTGACCATCAACCCTTCTTTCAGGAAGGTCTACCGAAGACTGATGTGCTGTGCAGGATTTTCCCTGTCTTTCTGGGCCTCTGTATTATCCTTAGCTTTTGCTTTTTCATCATTTTGGATTTCTTCTGT
>PVIY010054756.1:0-14073 GCA_004026745.1 Myrmecophaga tridactyla
CAACACAGTGAGCCAGAACCCTGTACAGTGAGCCGGAACCCCGCACAGTGAGCCAGAACCCCGCATAGTGAGCCGGAACTCCCACACAGTGAGCCAGAACCCCGCATGGTGAGCTGGAACCCCCACACAGTGAGCCGGAACCCCGCAGAGTGAGCTGGAACCCCCAAACAATGAGCTGGAACCCCATGCTTATTGAGGCACAGGGACCCAGGTCTGCAGAGACCCAGGGAAGGACATAACCGCTGAGGATGCTACATACAGAAGGGGCCCTGAGAATGGGGGAGAGAGAAAGACTGTGATAGAAATGCTGGTAAGAAGCATTGTGCCCTCACTTAATCCACGTTCAGTGAGCTGGACCACCAAATTGCAGCACGGGCTTTTCTGGAGGGCCCCTCTTTCTGGCTTGACCCCATCTGGCTCCCCAGGCAGAAGAGAACTGTTGTAAGTTAGGATGGGTCTCAGAACCAAAAAGTATAAGAAAAACAGGGCACTGAGTGAGGGAGAGAATTTAATCAAATCATAGGAGCTGGAGAGAAAAATCTGCACAAAAACAAATGGAACAGACCAAGATTCCTGGAGGAAGAACTGACTAAAGGAAGCTTTCTCCTGGAGGCAAAACAATTTCTCAAAAAGTGCAATCACAAACACTGATATGTGTATCTAGGGCAAGAATCAGATGCTGAAGAGCTGAGAACATCTGAACAAACATGGGTCATTCTAAAGGTCTAGAATAAGTCAGACCAAGTATCAGAGGAGAGCCTTAACACAAAGCCAGTTGGCAATAAAATCCAAGACAAGAAGGAGAAATGGGCTTTCAGAGTTAAGTCATCAAGATAATCAGATGCCTAGACATCAGCAAAAAATTACAACCATGCTATGAGAAAGGAAAATATGGGACCCAATTAAAACTTCAGTGGAGACTCAGAAGAGGGAACAACTAATCAAAGATGTTCAAACAAATTTCCTAAATCAATTTAGGAGATGAAGGAATATAGATAAAGGATATTGAGAAGACATTGTGTGAGCATAAAGAAAAAATGTGAAAGTATAAAGAGAAACATAGCAAGGGGTGCAAGGGTAGCTCAGTGGTAGAATTCTTGTCTGCCATGCAGGAGACCTGGTTTCAATTCCCGGTCCATGCACTTTCTAAAAAGAAACAAACAAATAAGAGCAAAACAAAAATTCAACAAATGGGGCTGCAATAAGGGATACTTACATGGAAAAATAATGAAATTTGCCCCTGACATGCAGCATACAAAAAAAAAAAAAAGAAACATAACAGAAATTACGGAGATTAAAGGCACAATAGTAGAGATTAAAAATACACTAGCAGCATACAGCAACAGATTTGAATAGGCAGAAGAAATAATTGTGAACATAATTAGTGTCCTGAAAGAGTCATGACAAACAATATCATACCATGAAAAGAACTGATAGTGAATAGAATCGAAAAAAATGGGCAGCATTTCAGGAACTTGAGTGACAGCATGAAGCACACAAATATGTATGTCATGAGTGACTCAAAAGGAGAAGAGAAGGGAAAGGGGGCAGAAAGAATATTTGAGGAAATAATGACCCCAAATTCCCCAATGCTTATGAAAGACATAGATATGCATGTCCAGTAAGTGCAAACAGAATAAATCCTAACAGGCCTACTCCAAGACACTTTAGAATGTCAAATGCCAAGGATAAAGAGAGTATCCTGAAAGCAGGAATAGAAAAGCAATTAATCACATACAAGGGATTCTCAGTAAGACCAAGTGTCAATTTCTCATCAGAAAACACAGAAGTGAGAAGGCAGTAGTATGATATATTTAGGGTACTGAATGACAAAAACTGCTCACCAAAAATTCTTTATTTGGCAAAACTGTCCTTCAAAACTTAGGGAGTTTAGGTTCCCAATTAAGGAGCTCTAAATCACATGAGGCAAACATAGGCAAAACTGAAGGGAGCTATAGACAGTAGTATCAAAATAGTAATGGGAGAACTTAATACACCACTCTCCACCATAGACAGAACAACAAGACTGAGGATCAACAAGGAAATAGAGAACCTAAACAATGGGATAAATGAATTAGATAGACCTGATAGACATATATAAATCATTACACTCCAGAACACCACGATATGCATTCTTCTCTAGTGCACATGGAATGTTCTACAGGATAGGTCATATGCTGAGTCACAAACTGAGTCTTTATCAATTTAATAAGATTGAAACTATCCAACGCATTTTCTCTTATCAGAGCAGAATAAAGCTGGAAATTGATGATCATCAAAGAGCCAGAGCTTTCACAAATATATGAAGAATAAAAAGCACACTCTTAAGTAATCAGTGGGTCAAGGAAGAAATTGCTAGAGAAATTGGTAAATATCTGGAGACGAGTGATAATGAGAATACCACATATCAAAACTCATGGGATGAAGCAAAAGCAGTGCTGAGAGGAAAATTTATTGTACTGAATGTCTATAATAAAAAACAAAAGAATGAGCAATACTGGACGATTTAACTGCTCACCTACAGAAATTAGAGAAAGAACAGCAAACTAATCCCAAAGCAAATAAAAGAAAAGAAATAATAAAAATTAAAACCAAAATAAACAAACTGGAAAACAATAAAAAAATAGAATCAACAAAACCAAAAATTGTTTCTTTGAGAAAATCAATAAAATTGATGAGCCCCTAGCTAGACTAACAAAGAAAAAGAGAGAGAGGACATAAATAAACAAAATCAGAAATGAGAGGGGAGTCATTACCACTGATCATGAAAGAATTTTAAAAATAATAAGAGAATATTATGAACAATTATATGCCAACAAAGCAATTACAAGTAAAGAGATTTAATCAGTCTTCAAAAATCTTCCCACAAAGCAAAGCCCAGGCTTCACAGGGGAATTTTATAAAACATTCCCAAAAGAACTAACACCAGTCCTGTTCAAACTCTTCCAAAAAAAAAAATTGAGGAAGAAGGAACACAACTGAACTCATTTTATGAAGCTAACATCACTTTAATACCAAAACCAGTTAAAGATGCTACAAGAAAGGAAAACTACAGACCAATCTCCCTAATGAACAGAGATGCAAATATTCTTAACAAAATGCAAACAAATCAAATCCAATGACACATTAAAAGGATTATGCATCATGACCAACTGGGATTTATTCCAGGAATGCAAGGTTGGTTCAACATAAGAAAATCAATCAACGTAATAGAGCCCTTTAACAAATTGAAAGGGTAAAATCACATGATCATATTGATTGATGCTGAAAAAATATTCAACAAAATCCAGCATTCTTTCCTGATAAAAACACTTCAAAAGTTAGGAATCAAAGGAAACTTTTTCAATATCATAAAGAGCATATATGGAAAAAATCATAGCCAACATCATACTTAGTGGAGAAAAACTGAAAGCACTCCCCGTAAAATAGATCGGGAATGAGACAAGGATACCCACTGTCACCGCTATTTTCAACATTGTACTAGAAGTCCTAGCTGGAGCAATTAGACAGGAAAAAGAAATAAAAGGCATCCAAATAGAAAAGGAAAAAAGTAAAACTTTCATTATTTGCAGATGGCATGATCCTATACTTAGATAACTCTGAGAAATCTATGGCAAAGCTACTTGAGCTGATAAACAAATTCAACGAAGTGGCAGAATACAAGATTAATGTACAAAAATCAATAATGTTTCTATACACACACAATGACCTATCTGAGGTGACTATTAAGGGAAAAAATGGCCTAAATAGAAGGAAACACATTTCTTGCTCATGGGTATGAGGTTTGAATATCCTTAGGATGTCAATTCAACCCAAACTGATCTATAAATTCAATGCAGTACCAATAAAAATTCCAACAACTTCCTTTGAAGACTTGGAAAAGGTGGTCATCACATTTATTTGGAAGGGAAAGAGACACTGAATAGCTAAAGATATCCTTAAAAAGAAGAAGAGGGAGGATTATCACTTCCTGACTTTAAAGCTTACAGTAAAGCTACAGTGGTCAAAATAGCATGGTACTGGCACAAAGATAGAAGTATCAACCAGTGGAATAGAATCGAGAGTGCAGAGATAGAGCACCAGATCTATGGTCAGCTGATCTTTGATAAGGCCTCCAAATCCATTGAACAGAATAGTCTTTTCAATGAATGGACATGGGAGAACTGGATATCAAAAGCCAAAAGAATGAAAGAGGACCCCTACCTTACACCCTATACAAAAATTCATTCAAAATGGATTAAAGACCTAAAGGTAAGAGCCAATACCATAAGACTCCTAGAAGAAAATGCAGAGAGACATCTTCAAGACCTAGTAATAGGAGGTAGCATCTTAAACTTTACACCTAAAGCACAAGCAGTGACAGAAAATAGACGAATGGGAAATCCTTAAGATCAAGAGCTTCAACGCATCAAAAGAATTTTTTGAAAAGATGAAGAGGCAACCAACTCAATGGGAGAAAAGATTTGGAAACCGTATATTGGATAAAGGCTTGATATCCTGTGTACTTGAAGAAATTATACAGCTCAACAACAAAAGAACAAACAACCCAATTATAAGATGGGCAGAGGGTATGAATAGACACTTTTCTGAAGAGCAAATACAGATGGCTAAAAAGTACATGAAGAAGCGCTCATTTTCATTAGCTATAAGGGAGATGCAAATTAAGCAACAGTGAGGTACCACCTCAGACCTATAAGAATGGATGCTATTAAACAAATAGGAAACCACAATTGTCAGAGAGGATGCGGAGAAATTGGGACACTTAGTTACTGCTGGTGGGAATGTATAATGGTACAGCTGCTGTGGAAGACAGTTGGTGACTCCTGAGGAAACTAAATAGTGAGTTGCCCTATGACCCAGCAATGCCAATACTTGGTATATACCTAGAAGGAGCTGAGGGCAGTGACACGAACAGATATTTGCACACTGATGCTCATAGCAGCATTATATACACTTGCCAAGACATGGAAAAAACATAAATACCCATTAACAAACAAGTGAGTAAGCAAAACGCAATATATACATACGATGCAATGTTATGCAGCAGTAAGACAAAATGACATCTGAAATATATGTTTCCTGGTTCTTTGTCATTATGGACCAATGAAAGTTGTCTAAAACTGAGAGTGCTGCTGATTGTACAATCAAACGAAGATACTGTAAAACCTGGTTTGTTCTATGGTGTGTATATACAACGGATTACTGAGTGGCCGCAGGATGGAGTGAAGCTGTGAGGCATGCAACTGGGTGAATGAAACTTAAGAACTGTATGGTGAATGAAAGGTCAGGAACAAAAAGACAAATATTATCATGCCTCCATCATATGGGCTAACTGTAATATAAAAGTTCAGCGAACTACAGTCGAGAGCATTGGTTATGAGGTTAGGGCCTATTGTAAAGGGTCCTAGATTGTAAGCTCTTACAGCAGTCACATATATTCATGAGGTGTAATTGTTATTTCTAAATTCTGAGATGCTGAGCTGTTTGTATCTAATCTGGTTGTTCCCAGAAACTTTGGGTATTTATGTGACACCTGAGACTCAGAGTTAGAGCTCTGAAGCTGTGAAAGTCAGCATTATCCCATAGAGGAACTGTTTAAAAAGTTGAAAAAGTAATCAGACTTCATCTAGAGATATGAATGAAGCTGATCTGGATAGGACTAAGGTAAATCCGAATACTGGGTAAAGGATGATATCATCCATATTTTAAAATTTCAACTTAGGTGGAGACCAAAGGAAGAGATGTTTATTTGGTACAAAATTTATATTTTGGGTAGTGCATTTCCTAACTTAATTTGTATGGTTGGTTTAGTTAACACCATAAGTACATGGAATCTTGAATAGGGCATGAGAGCTTGTTGGTTTGTCTAGGTTCGTGTGATGCCCCAATATATCCCAGAGTAATTTGGGCAGAGAAGAAAAACGTATTTGCAAAGTCCCCTTGGGGGACTGGGGAGAAAGGAGGAAATATTCAACTTACCCATCTGAGGAAATCCTGATATTCTCGCAAGTAGTGGGGACAACCAAATCAATAGGCTGAGCCTTTGATCTTGGGTTTTGTCCCTATGAAACTTATTCCTGCAAAGGAGAGTCTAAGCCTACTTAAAATTATGCCTAAAAGTCACCCCCAAGAACCTCATCTGTTGCTCAGATGTGGCCTCTCTCTCTCTAAGCTAAGTCTGCAAGTGAACTCACTGCCTTCCCTGCTACATGGGACATGACTCCTAGGGGTATAAACCTCCCTGGCAATGTAGGACAGAAATCCCAGGATGAGACGGGACTCAGCATCAAGGGATTGAGAAAATCTTTTTGACCAAAAGGGGGAAGAGAGAAATGAGACAAAATAAGGCCTCAGTGGCTGAGAGATTTCAAACAGAGTTGAGAGGTTATCCTGGAGGTTATTCTTATGCATTAAGTAGATATCACCTTGTTAGTCAAGATGTAATGGAGAGGCTGGAGGGAACTGCCTGAAAATGTAGAGCTGTGTTCCAGTAGCCATGTTTCTTGAAGATGATTGTATGATATAGCTTTCACAATATGACTGTGTGATTGTGAAAACCTTGTGTCTGATGCTTCTTTTATCCAGGGTATGGACAGAAGAGTGAAAAAATACTGATAAAAATAAATAAATAATAGGAGGGATACGGGGTAAAATAAATCGGGTAGATTGAAATACTAGTGGTCAATGAGAGGGAGGAGTAAGGGGTATGGGATGTATGAGTTTTTAAAATTTTTTTAAATTTCTTTTTCTGGAGTGATGCAAATGTTCTAAAAATGATCATGGTGATGAATACACAACTATGTGATGATAGTGTGAGCCACTGAGCATACACCACGAATGGGCTGTATCTGTGTGAAGATTCGTCAATGAAATTATTTTTAAAAAAGACCTGGTTGTCTATTTTGGACATTATCCATGATGCCCGATAGATGGAGGGAACTGCAGGATACAATGACCGAGAAGCACAATGGTGAATAATGATACGTTTATAAGATGGAATTTGGTGCGGCTATAAAAAGGAGGGAGGTTGAGGGGCACAGGACAAACTGAATAAACCTTCGTGACAATGGGCTGTGCAAAATAAGCCAGAAACTTAAGTATGAATATGCTAAGGTCTCTCTCAGAAAATACTTACTGAAAAATAGGAGCCTGGATCGTGAGTCGTCAGGGCAGCCACGTTTGGTCTGAAGTTGTGGATGTATTTCTGGATTCTGAGATGCTGAGCTATGTGTGTATCAGCTGGCATTTCCCTGGACTTTGAGTAGCCTGTGACACCTGGGGTCCAGAAATGGAGAGCTGCAGACCTGAAAGTTAGCATAGCTACATATAATAACAGTTAAAGCAAACAAAAATGAGATCAGGCCTCAATTAGAGGTCAAAACAAAGCCAGTCTGGCTGGGTCTAAGGTAAAGCAGAACACAGGGTAAAAGACGGTCGTGTGCACTCTAGACCTTCACCTACTGGGACCAAAGGCTGAGAGGTGATTATGTCTAAACCTAAATTTCCTGTAACACATAATCTAAATCAACTGTCCGGAGAGCTCATTTAAACAACCCACACTCCTGGAGTCCAGAACAGGAACGAGGCCTTGTAATTCTGTGTACCTTAATGTAATACCCAGATACATCCCAGACTGTGGTGGGCTATGGTGGGCCATGGTGGGCTATGGTGGGCCGGTAATTAAAAACTGTTTGTAAAGTACTTTGAGGATCTGAAGGGGAAAAAAAAAAAAATATATATATATATATATATATATACACACACACACCCACACACACATACACACACACATATGGAACTATTAAACTCCCCCATGTGGGAAACTCCGGGTACCCTGTCAACCACTGGGGACTCCCAAGAAAATAGGTCAAGCCCTGGATTTTGAGTCTTGCCCTCATGAAACTTATTTCTGTAGGGAGGAAGCTAAGCCTACTCAAAACAAGGCATAAGAGTTGCTTCTAGGAAACCTCTTTTGTTGCTCAGCTGTGGCCTTTCTCTCTCTAAGCCCAACTTTGCGAGGAAAATCATTGCCCTCCCCATTATGTGGGACATGACATCCAGGGTGAAAGTCTCCCTGACAATGTGGGGCGTGGCTTCTTGTGGAATGGACAAAGCCCTCCTGACCAAAATGGAGAAAAGAAGTATAATAAAATAAAACATCAGTGGCCAAAAGAACTCAAATGGAGTCGAGAGGCTGTTCTGGAGGCTACTCTTATTCAAACTTCTGCCAACTGCTATGGTTTGCTAAACCCCAATCAACGTCACTCTTGTTGGCTCTTAAGAACACCTAGAGACTAAACTGAGACTCTGTCAAGGTTTCATGCACTAGGTTTGCTTTCTGGGAACCTGTAATTCCTGAGGGTTCCAGGTCAGATAAATCCTGAAACCCAGAGGGACCAGCCTCTCCAGGATTATCGAATAATGACATCACCCATCCTTTAGTGTGGACACCCCTTCTCAACATAAAAAGTCAGAAGAGACATTGCTCAAAGATCCCTATAGATTGAGAGAAGGATTAAAGGAGAAAGAGGAAGTGTAACAGAGAAAATGGGATTTAACAATGAGTGTGGCTGCTGAATCTCTATAGTAACATGCCATCTAGTCTCCAGTGTTTGGAGCAGGTAGAAGGAAAAATCTGAGTTGGTGGAATGGTAGCCCGTGACAAATTCTGGGATTTGTGCTGTAACTACTTGTTGAAGTGTGCTTTGAAAATTATTCATTTTTCTTTCTTTGCTTTGTGTATGTGTTTTATTATATACTAAAAAAGTTCTAAAAATGAGGGCATTTTAAATATTCACAGATGAACAGAAACTGAGAGTTCATCAGCAAAGTATCCACCCTAAAATAATTCGTCAAGGGAGTTCTTCAGACTGAACGGAAAAGACAGGTCAGCCTTGCTTGGAGCAGTGTGAAGAGATGAAAACCATCAGTAGGGTTAAAAGGGCCACTGGAAAAGCCAAAGGTGCTGGGCCCTCACTATACAGCCCTGCATCCGAGCCCGTGAGAATCAGGACACAAGTGAACAAGAAAAAGGTGTATTTCCTGCTAATGTGCTATAAAGTGGTCAAGGGTGACAAAACAACATAAAGATGGGAAACAGGGATGTAGAAGCAGAGAACCTGTAAGCCTGTAGGCTAAGTTGATATCTTTTCAAATTAGTAAATTATAGATGTAGGCTGTATGACATAAACACAAGGGTAACCAAAAAGAAGGTATTTTTTAAGCATACAGAAAAATAAATGAGAAAGGAATCAGTCAGATACTTCACAAAAAAATCAACAATACCATAAAGGGGGATGCAATAAAGGAAGAGAGAGACAAAAAAAAAAAGAAAAAGAAAAAGAAAAAAGATGTGATATATATAAACCAAAGGACAAAATGGTAGAAGTAAGTACTGTCTTTACAGTATCAACGAGTGTTAATGCTTTAAGTCCCCAATCAAAAGACGCGGTTGACAGAAATAGAAAAAAACCAGGATCCAACTATATGTGGTTTACAAGAGATTCACTTTGACCAAAAGACACAAGCAGGTTGAAAGTGAACAGATGGAAAAAGACATTCCATGCAAATAAATAGAGCTGGGATAGCTATACTAATATGAGACAAAACAGGCTTTAACTCAAAAGCTGTTATAAGAGACAAAGAACACTGTATATTAATAAAAGAGGCAACCCACCAAGAAGAAATAACAGTCACAATTACTCACACACCTTACCATAGTGCCCTGCAATGCATGGGGCAAACACTAGCAAAACTGAAGGAGAAACAGACACCTCTACAATAACAGTTGGAGATTTCAATACACCATTGTTGTCAATACATAGAACATCTCGGCTGAAGATCAATAAGGAAACAGAGAACTTGAACAATATGATAAATGAACTTGCGCTAACAGGCCTGTGCACCACACTGCACCCCAACGGCAGGGCACACTTTCCTCTCAAGGGCACATGGGTCCGTCTCTAGGAGGGACCACCAGCCAGGTCTCTCAGTGTATTTAGAGAGATTTAAATTATACAAAGCATCTTCTCTGACCATAGTGGAATGAAGCACAACAGGTGGGGAACTGGGAAATCCGCAAGTATATGGAAGTTAAATAACACTCTCTTGAACAATCAGTGGGTCAAGGAAGAAATTGCAAGGAAAATCCATAAATATCTTGAGATGAATGAAAATGAGAACCCAACATATCAAAATATATGGGACGCAGCAAAGGCAGTGCTGAGAGGGAAATTTATAGCCATAAATGCCTACATTGAAAAGAAGGAAGAGCTAAAGTCAAAGATCTAATGGCACACTTGGAGGAACTAGAAAAGAACAGAAAACTAACCCCAAAGCAAGAAGGAGGAAAGAAATAACAAAAATTAGATCATAAATAAATTAAGTTGAGATTAAAAAAACACAGAAAAAAATGAACAAAAGACAAAGTTATCAATCCAATTAACAAGCCCTTAACAAGACTGACAAAGAACAAAGAGAACAGGCGCAAGTAAATTAAATCAGAAATGAGAGGGGGGCATTCCTACCAACACCGCAAAAATAAAGTGGGTAAAAGGATCGTAAGAGGATGCTACAAACAACTGCAGGCCAACAAATTAGACAACCTAGATGAAATGGACAAATTCCTAGAAACACACCAACAAACCTGTCAGTCATCAAAACCCTCCCTACAAAGCCAACCCAGGACCAGACGGCTTCACTAGTGAATGCCACCAATCACTCCAGGAAGAATTGGTACCAGTCCTGCTCAAACTCTTCCAGAAATTGAAGAGGAGGGAACACTCCCTAACTCATTCTATGAGGCCAACATCACCCTCACACTACAGCCAGATAAAGCTACTACAAGAGGAGAAAATTATGGTTGATGGGCACTCAGGGAGCTTTGGGGGAAAGGGCTGGGAGCAGGTGTTTTTGCTTGTAAAAGCTCCCAGAATGCAATATACTAGGAAAAGAATGGATTTTAAAAAGGGTAATTTATTAAGTTGCAAGGTTAGAGTTCTAAAACCATGAAAATGTCCAAACTAAGGCGTCCAGGGAAAGACACCTTGGTTCAAGAAAGGCTGATGGGTCCAGAACCCCTCTGTCAGCTGGGAAGGCATGTGGTGACGTCTGCTAGCTCTCTCTCCTCATTTCACAAGGCTTCCCCGGGGGCGTTTGCCTCTCTCTCCTCATCTCCAAAGGTCTCTGGCTTTGGGGCTCTGTGAGCACTAAAGCTTTTTCCAAAACGGTTCCCTCTTAAAGGGCTCCAGTGAGCAAACCCCATTTATATTGAATGGGTGGAGACATCTCCATGGAAGCCACCTAATCAAAAGGTCCCACCCACAGTTGTGTGGGTCACATCTCCATGGAAACAATCAGAAAGCTCCCACCCAGCAATACGAACGAGGATTAAAGGACTTGGCTTTTCTAGGGTACATAATAGCTTCAAATCCCAAAGGAGGTAAATTGTGGGCTTGGAGTCAGCATTTAGCAAATTAACGCTTCTTGAAATTTCTTGGATCTGTGTCTCCTACAAGCCCACACCTTTGGTTGAGGTTTTAGGTTTCTGGAGCAGCTGCCAGTGCCCTCTGCCCGATGGCTCCTTTGTCACCCACCCCCATCAACCCTGGGCTTCCTGGAATAGAAGAGGCCGAAAGGTGCAGGAAGAGGTGAGCGCTAACCGTGCAGCCTGGGGGGTGCCCGGCTGGCTGTAGTGGGGTTTTTCCCGCTAATCGGGGCCGGGTGTGAAGGGGCCGCATGGCGTGGGCTCCCCTGTGGGCGGGTCCACAGTGGGCAGCGCCCATTCCGTAGGCCCCGTTCCCCGCGGGCTGCCCAGTACACAGCACAGCCGGGCCCTCGAGGGTGCCTCCTGCTCCTAAACCCACAGTGTGTGGGGCAGCAGCCTCGGGGAGGGGAGGGCACCAGGGGCCCCAGGGCCGGGGCAGCAGGTCCTCACGGCCACGCTGCAGTCAGGGCACGCCGCGCTCCCCGCTGCCCCGGCCTCAGCCTCAAGGGGCCCCTGCCCTGCGTCAGCCTCACCGCCTGGGCCGCCCGCCGCCCGCCTCCTGCCTCCCGCCTGCCGCTGCCCATCATGGGTGCCGTCCGCTTCCTGGCCCGCCCTCCCCAGGGGTGGCAGGGGTCCCACACACTGCCCCCCAGGCTCCCTCAGAATGAACGTGCCTGGCTGCCCAGCCCCGGCCTGAATCGCTCTCCCCGGAGAGTGGAGGCCCCTGGGCCCCCGCCTGGGTGATGGGGAGATGCTGTCAGGGAGTCACCTGACGGCTCCGGCCCTGGCCAATGGCAGCTCTTGGGCCCTCTGACCCCAAGGTCGCAGACCCTCCCTGAGGACCCTCGGTGCTGAGGGACCAGCCCAAGTCAGCTTCCTCAGCCCACCCTCAGGGACCTCACTCTCAGGGACCCCCTCTCAGGGGCCTCCCCTCAGGGACCCCTCCTCCGTGGACTGGCCCCAGCGTCTCGAACTCGCCGTTCGTGTCTTTCCTTCTGGTTTTGTTGGTTGGTTCGGGCAGAGGGTTTGCCTGGCCCTGGAAAGCCGTCTTGGTCAGGAGTGTCGGCCTCCGATTCCTATTGTTTTATTTCTTATTCTGTGTTTTGGGCAAGCCTCCAGACCCACGGTTTTCCACAGGCCCAGGGCAAGGATTGTGCTCGGCTCCCCGTGTTCCCTGATGCAATGTCGCCCGACGGGGAGCCACCCGGCCTCCACGCGCTCGGGGGGCACCACTCCGGATGAGGCCCGTCCCTCCCAGGCTGGCCGTGGCCTGGGGCCTGCCCTAGCCTTGCCTCACCCCAGCCAAGCGCCCCTTCCGCCCCCACGCCAGCCTCGGCAGGAGAGCCCTGTTGCAGCGCGAAAGAAAGGACAGCCGTCCCTCTGTTGGCCACGGTGAAAGTTCAGTAGGATGTTTGCTGAATGACTGAGTGAGCTGTCTGATTTCGAGTGTGAGTTGGCTCCAGGACAATTTCAGACTAGATGCGGCGTTCAGTGCCTTAACGGGCCGAGCAAGAGTCAGCTGTGAGGGCTGCCTGCTTCCCCTTCCCTCGCAGCCATCTCCCAGCCGTGCCTCAAGGATGGCTGAGCTGCGGCACTGCCTTGCTCTGCCCTGCTCACACACACGTACCCAGGCACAGCCCTGCCGGGCAGCTCCCCTGCCCAGCACGCCTGCCCAGTTCTTGTGCCCAGCAGACCCTCCCAGCATACCTGCCCACTCACCTGCCTGGCTCACCTGCCTGGCTCACCTGGTGTCTCCCACAGGACCCAGCTCAGGTGCACCACATTCTCTCCCTCCCCCTGCCCCCAACCTTGACTTTCTGGCTCAGTTTCCTTGGACCGCCCCGTGTTTGTTTTTGTCTGAGCCCCTCCTCCTGCCTGACCTGGTCCCAGAGCTGCTGTCCGAGGGGTCTGCAGCAGGGGGCTGGGCAGGTGCCACCAGGTGGAGACGTTACCCCGAGACAGGCAGGCTGAGAGGGCTTCTCTTTCATCCTCCTTGGTGGCAGGCTGGTCCTTTTTCAACAGACCCCTATGGGTGCTGAGCAGGGGGGACGGGGCGGGCAGGGGGTGGGGCAGCCACATCCATGCTTCCGTCCCCCGGGAGCACTTTCGCCCACGCTCAGGAGCCAGGAACCAAGCGAGGGGCGTGCACACGGCATCCACCCCCCCGGCCCTCCGTGGCCACCCTATCTGCCCTGCGCCTTCCAGAGACCCGAGGCTGTGGCCGTTCCCCGTGTGTCTGTCCACACACTTACATAGTGGCCTCGTCTCAATTTTTAATTGAGCATTTTTAACTTAATTGTTTGCATAGTTTCTAGTTAGTTCCAGACATGGAACTGCGTACAGGGGGGTGGTAAGAGCCCCCCAGTCTGGCCTCCCCAGCCTCCTGCGGGACCTCAAGGCTGTGCGCACGGCGGGGGTGAGCCCCCAGCGTCTACAAAGCACCGCAGGTTCTGCCCCGGCCCCGCGCCACGCTCTCCTCTGCTAACGATGCACTCACGCAGCAAAGGAGCCCATTGCGAGGGTAAAGGCGTGGGGAAAGGAGGGTCAGCCCCTCTGCCCAGGGCGAGGTGGACGCGGGGAAATAATGG
>PVIY010054757.1:0-14081 GCA_004026745.1 Myrmecophaga tridactyla
GGGGGAGAGAGTGAGTTTACTTGCCATGTCGGCTGAGAGAGAGGCCACCTCTGAGCAACAAAATAGGCTCTCTAGGGGTGACTCTTAGGCCTCATTTTAAGAAGGCTTAGTCTATCCTTTGTGGGGATAAGTTTCATAGGGGCAAACCCCAAGATTGAAGGCTCAGCCTATGGATTTGGTTGCCCCCACTGCTTGTGAGAATATCAGGAATTCTCCAAATGTGGCAGTTGAATTTTTCCCCCTTTCTCCCCATTCCCCCAAGGGTACTTTGCAAATACTTCCTTGTTCACTGCTCAAATCACTCTGGGATTTATTGGGGCATCACACTAACCTGGAGAACCAACAAAATCTCATACCCTATTCAAGGTTCCATGTATTTATGGTGTTCAATTAAACTGTTGAGGCTTGTTTTTTGACCAAACATATGATCTATGCTTGAAAATGATCCATGTCAACTTGAGAACAATGTATATTCTGTTTTCATTGGGTGCAGTGTTTTATATATGTCATTTTTCAAGCAGACAAAATTTATTGAGAACACATTTAAGAGGACATATGGACAGTCTCATGAAAACAGAGGTAAGGGTAGTGAGAGGATTCTATGTATGCCTTTTAGATCTAGCTGGTTTAGTGTATCATTCAAAGCCCTCTATTTCCTTATTTAACTTCTTACTAGATGTTCTATCCATTATTGAGAGTGGTGTGTTAAATTCTCCTACTATTATTATAGAACTCTCAATTTCTCCCTTCAAATCTGTCAATATTTGCTTCAAATATTTTGGGGGCTTTTCTCTTATGTGCATATATATTTATAATTATTACATTTTCCTGTTGAATTTTCCTCTTTATCAGTATATCATGACCATCTTTGCCCCTCATAACTATTTATGAATTAAAGTCTATTTTATCTGATATTAAATACAACTCTCTTTTGCATGGTATATATTTTCCCCTTTAATCTACTTGTATCTTTGATTTTAACATGAGTCTCTTGCACAAAGCATATAGTTGGGTCATGCTTTTTTATCCATTCTGCAAATCTCTGCCTTTGACTGGAGAGTTTAATTTATTTCCATTTAAAATCACAACTGGGTTACAGGTAAGTGGACTTAAAAAATTAATCTTACAATATAGTTCTTTTTTCTTCTGCATCTTGCTTGAATCAAAAGGATAACTTGGGGGTGGTGCAATGGTGGCTTAGTGGCAGAATTCTCACCTGCCATGCTGGAGACCCAACTTCTATTCCCGGAGCCTGCCCATAACAAAAAAAAAGAAAAAAAGAAAAAAAGAAAAAAAAAGATAACGTGTAAAAAATGAAAAATGCAATGAATTTAGGTTTTAAAAAAGTGGCAACTAATGCAGGACTTTCTTCTAACATTTTGGTATTTAACTTTCATAAGTCATTCCTTTCTTGTCACTTAATTCTTTTAAAGCCTTCTTTTTTATTTATTTGCTTTTCTCTGTATTGTACCATATTGAGTGCCTTCTCACTTCTGTTTATATCTTTCTTCTATTTTCCCTGTGGATACCATGGGGTTAAAATTTTGCATCCTAAATGTATAACAATCACATTTGGTTTGATACCAACTTAACTTCAATGCCACATACATATACTTTACCTATACCCCCCGGCCCCTTACCACTTTTTATATTTGTTACCACTTGTATTTTCATACATTGTACATCCAAAAACCTAGATTTATCATTGTTTTTTTTAATGTATTTTCATTGTAGTACCTGTAGGAAGTAAGATGTGGAGTTACATCCCAAACAACACAATACCATAGTACTAGCATTTATAATTGGATATAATTATCCAAATGGCTATATTTACCACAGGTCTTTATTTCTTTATGCTGCTTTGGACCACTGTCTATGTCTTTTCCTTTTGTTCTGAAGAACTCCTTTAACATTACTTGTAGGGTAAGTCTAGTGGTGATTACCTCCCTCAGCTTTTGTTTATCTGGGAATGCCTTAATCTCTCATTTTTGAAAGAAAGTCTCACCAGATATAAAATTATTGGCTTTCAGTTTTTGTGCCTGTTTGAAAGTATCATGTATCCTAGAAAAGCCATATTTTAATCCTGAGGAACAGTGTTTCTTTTAATCTCTATTCAGCACTGGAGGTTGGGAACTTGATTAGATTATTTCCAAAGAGATGTGATGCATCCAATTGTGGGTGTGACCTTTGATTAAATGGAGATGTGACTCCACCAATTCCAGGTGGGTCGTAATTAGCTTACTGGAATCCTTTAAAAGAGAAAATATTTTGGAGAAAGACAGAGCCTAGAGAAACAACAGAGGCCTCAGAGCTGACAGAGAGAACAGATGTACACGCTTGGAGAACAGTTGCTTCCGAGAACAGAGACATGGATGTTCGGAGATGCTTGGAGCCCAGCAGACATTGTCATGAAATATTAGGCAAACCAGAATCTGGAGAGAGCCAAGGGAAGCTAAGAGATGAAAGCCAGCCCCAGAGAAATAGTGAGGAAACTCCACAGAAATAGAGGCTGAAAGCAACAGAGCCCATGAGCAAGGGACCAGCAGATGCCAGCCACGTGACTTCCCAGCTGATAGAGGTGTTAGAGACCCATTGGCCTTCATTGAATTAAAATATCTTTCCCCAGATACCTTAGTCTGGACATTTTATAGGCTTAGACTTATAAACTTGTAACTTATTAGATTCCCCTTTATGAAAACCATTCCAGTTCTGGTATATGACATTCTGGCAGCTTATGAACTAACACAGTTTTCTTTCAGCACTTTTAAGTATTTCAACCCACTGTCTTCTTGCCTCTGTGGTTTCTGATAAGAAATTGACACTCCATCTAATTGAGACTCCCTTGTATGTAACACATTGCTTTTCTCTGGCAGCTTTCAGGACTCTCTCTTTGTCCTTTACATTTGATAGTATAATCAATATGTGATGGGTTATATTTTTCTTCATGTTTGTCCTGTTAGGAGTTCTTTGACCTTCTTGGATGTGCATATTCATGTTTTTTACTATGTTTGGGAAGTTCTCTGCAATTGTTTCTTTTCTGCCCCTTTCTCGTCTTCTCTTTCTGGGACACCCATAACACATATATTGGTGTGCTTGGTGGTGTCCCATAGCTGTCTTATGCTATTTTTACCTTTAATATTTCTTTTTACTTTCTGTTCCTCAGCCTGACTCATTTCAAATGTCTTATCTTCAAGCTCATTGATTCTTTCTTCTACCACTTCCAGTCTGCCCTTGAAACTCTCCTGGACATTTTTCATTTCAGTTATTGTAGTCTTCCACTTTAGTAGTTCTGTTTGGTTCCTTTTAAACATTTCTACCTTTTTACTTAGACTCTCCTATTGCTCATTTGTTGGTTTTCTGATATCCTGTGGTTCTTTCTCTGTACTTTCCTTCATATCCTTAAGCATTTTTTAAATTATCATTTTCATTGATCTTTATTTCTTTTAGAAGTTTATATGAAACATGTATAACAACATTAAATTTTTTTTCCTCATGGGCAGGCACCGGAAATTGAATCCAGGTCTCCAGCATAGCAGGTGAGAACTCTGCCTGCTGAGCCACTGTGGCCCACTCCAGCATTAAAATTTTAAACACAAATTAAGTTAAAATTAAGTTAAATGCTAGCTGTTTTGGGTTCCTGGCTGCTAAAGCAAATACCAGGCAATGAATTGGTTGCCTTAAACAATGGGAATTTATTGACTCGAAGTTTTGAAGCTAGGAGAAGTCCAAAGTTAAGGGCTCATCAAAGTGATGCTTCCACCCAGAAGACTGGTGTTCTGGGGCTGGCTACTGGTAGTCTGTGGTCCTTGACTTTTCTGTCACATGGCAATGCACATGTTGGCCCTTACTGGCTTCTCTGGCTCCTTTCCTGGTGTTCTGTCTGTGACCTTCCATATAAGATGTTCGGTAGTAGGATTAAGGCCCATCCTCATTCATATGGGCCTCACATTAATTAAAGTAGCCTCATCAAAAATCCCATTTAAAAGACTTCACACCGACAGGAATGGATGAAGTTTGGGAACATGTTTTCAGGGGTAAAGAGTTCCAACCACCACACCAGATCTATGCATTTTGCCTTTTTGTCTTTTATCCTAAATTTCTAATCAATTGCTTCTTTTTACTTTTGTCTGCCAAAAGAAAATATGAAAATAAAGATGTCATCCCAACGAATGGCTTCGCAGAAAGAGAAAGTGGGATGGGAAAACAGAAAGAAGAAGGGTAAAGGAAATTAAAGAAGGGAAAAGGAAAGCAGTGGAGAAAATTTAAAAAGAGGTGAGAAATCAATTGAATGAAAGCCCTTCAAAATCACAGCAAGGTCGCGCTTGCTCAGGAGTAGTCTGGTCAAGGCTGAAATTATCCACACACACACATATACTTAAATTATACACACACACACGTGTACGTGCTCCATGTCTTCCTACTTTCCCCAATGGGCGGGAGAGGCCCCACTCTTGTTCTAACTAGGTTTAGAGCCAGGAATAGAGCTGTCTTTGAGCATTTTTAAGATACTTTTTAAAAAGGTTTTGCTCAGTATGTCCCCTTTCTTGCTTTCTTCATTGCTATTTCCTGTATGTTTATCCTCTTCCTTTGGATAGGCCATCGTTTCTTGTGCTTTGTTTGTTTGTCTGTCTTGTACTTTTTTGTTGCACATTGTACATTTTAATATTTTAAAATGTTAACTTTGGGACTTACTCCGTAAGATGTCTGTTTCCTGGTTTTGTAACCAGCTGATGATAAGACAGAGATTTTTCTTGAGTTTCAGTCCTCCTATGAGGAAGGTCTGCCCTAGGCAAATGCAGCATGCAGTGTTTTCCCTGTCTTTCTGGGTCTTGGGTTTTTGCTTGTTAGTTGTTTTGGAGTTCCTCTGTTAAAGGATTTTGGTTGCCCTCTTTGTTTCCTAAGAGACAGATCTCCTTCTCCTGTGTGTTTGAAACTGTCAGGATTTTGTCCCAGACTGTCTGCTTCTATAGTTTTTTGAACTCCTTTCATTGGCTAAAGATTCTTTTACCTGGAAGACAAATTCTGGGAGGAGTGTCACCCTGAAGAGGACTTTCCAAGACAGTCTTTCCCAGCCATAACAGGGCCAGGGACCAACTAGGGGGTACAGACTGGTTCCAAAATACCCTGGGGAGGGTATCAGGAAGTGTGCCAAAAGCTTCTCCTATGGCTTCCCAAAGCTGAGCTTTCCTGTCCTGCCCAGCAAATGTAGTCCTTCAGCAAACTGTCCCCTGGAGCCCTGAGGAGGTGTTGCATCTATTTTTTGTTTTGTCTTGGGTTTTTTTGTTTCATTTGTTTTTCAGTTTTTCACATACATCAAATACTTGTATTTATTTTTCTTTAAGTTGGCACACTTAAGGAATTCAATATCTCTATCTGAAAATAGAAACTTTTTATCACCACCTTTAATGGAAAATCAGTATCATTTGCTACATATAAAAGAAGTAAATATATATATATATATATAATGAAAAAAAAACTTAAATTTCAGCTAGAAACTGTTGCCTGTCTAATGCTCTGAGTCTAAGGTCTTCTTCCTCCAATTTGTTAAAATGGGTGAAAATAATGTTTAAAAATGTGAAAGCATGTAATACCAAACTGAAACTTGCTATTTGCTATCATCAGAATAATAGAAAAATAATTTAAAAGTGATAACTGCCTCACAGTGTGATCCAATATTATTATATTTTTTAATTTTTATTTTATTTTAAGTGATATATATTATATATTCACATACCATGTAATCATCCAAACTGCAGAATTAATGGTTCACAATATCATCATATAGCTCTGCATTTATGATCACAACCAACTTTCTTCTTCTTTTTTTGTGAAAAATAACACATATACAAAAAAGCAGTAAATTTCAAAGCAAAGCACAACAATTAGTTGTAGAACAGATTTCAGAATTTGGTATGGGTAACAATTCCACAATTTTAGGTTTTCATTTCTAGCTGCTCTAAGATACTGGAGACTAAAATAAATATCAATTTAAAGATTCAGCAATCATACTCATCTGTTAAACCCTACCCACTCTGCATAACTCCACCATCACCTTTGATCTTTCTCCCACTCTTTAGGGGTATTTGGGTTATGCCCTTTCTAATTTTCCATGTTAGAAGGGGCTGTCAATCATATGGGATGGGGAATGGAACTAATTGATGTTTTGGAGAGGCTGGCCCCTCTAGGTTTCAGGACTTATCTGGTTCAGGGACCCATCTGGAGGTTGTAGGTTTCTGGAAAGTTACCCTAGTATATGGAACCTTTGCAGAATCTTATATATTTCCCTAGGTGTTCTTTAGGATTGGCAGGAATGGTTTTGGTTGGAGTTTGGCAAGCTATGATAGATAGCAATGCTTAACTGAAGCTTGCATAAAAGTGACCTTCAGAGTAGCCTCTCGACTCTATTTGAACTCTTTCAACCACTGATACCTTGTTTGTTGCTCTTCCTTTCCCCCTTCTGGTCAGGATGGTATTGTTGATCCCATGGTGCCAGGACCAGGTTCATCCCTGGGAGTCATCTCCCATGCTTCCAGGGAGACTTTCATCCCTGGATGTCATGTCCCAAGTAGGGGGAAGGCAATGGTTTCACTTGCAGAGTTGGGCTTAGAGAGAGTGAGGCCACATTTGATCAACCAAAGAGGTCTTCCAGAAGTAACTCTTAGGCATACCTATAGGTAGGTTAAGCTTCTCCACTATATAAATAAGCTTCAAAGAGCACACCTCAAGATCAAGGGCTTGGCCTATTGATTTGGGTGTCCATAATGTTTGACAAAGTAGAAGATTTTCCCCAGGGGTAAAGTTTAATAGTTCCCAATTTTTTCTCCTAACCCTCAAGGGACTTTGCCAATACTTTTTGATTATCTGCTTAATATACTCTGGGATGTATCCAGGCATTACATTAAGCAATACAGGATTAAAGGCTCTCATTCTTATTCTTGGTTCCCTGTGTTTGAGTTGTTTAAATGATCTATCCAGACAGGTTGAGTTAGATTATGTGCTACAGGAAATTTAAGATGTGGATAAAATAAACTTTTTTCCTTTGGTCTGAAAGAATAGATGAAATTCTAAAATACAATGTCTTCCTTACCCCTTTATTCTGAATTACCTTAATCCCAACCTAATTGACTTCATTCTTATCTCTAAATACCAGGTTATATGTATATAAAACAGCCTCTCAAAATCCAGAAGTAACAACTACTGCTATGGACTAAATGTGACTGCTATAAGAGCTTACATCTAGGCCCCTGTTGTCTTGTCTTTTCTAAATGAGACCATAAAACATTTGCTCTTTGGTTTCTGGCTTATTTTGCTTCACTAAATGTCCAACATGCTCATTCACAATGTTGCATGCCTCATAACTTCATTCCTTTTTGTAGTAGCACAGTATTCGATCATATGTATACACCATCACTTGCCAATCTACTTCTCAGTGCGTCCTTCAACCACCTCCATTCACTGGGCATCATGTATAATGTCCAAAGTAAGTTCCCAAGAGAAAGATACCCAAGAAACACACCCTCACCCAATAGAAAATCCAAACCTCACCTTAACTTTTGTCCCCTCCTCCCCCAATATTTACCCCTGGTGTTTCTGTGATGCTGTTGGTGTTTTCCTGTTAAACATAGACCATAGCATGCAATTGCAATTTTCCTCCTATACCATGAACTTATACACTCTTTATAAAAGATTCATACCTTTGCAATAGTTCTTGAAAGAACTTATTTATATTTGTAGTGTTAATGGGTGGGATGTATGGGTCTATATAACCCCTTTCAATCATGTTCACCTTCAATATGGTAATATTACTTATAAACCCACTAGTGAACTGCCTTCACTTCTATCTATTCCCTTACATTTAAATCCAATTTCATTAGCTAACCGTTCACCCATCTCTAGCTTCCATGTATCTCTAGGTTCCCTATGTTCTGTATTAATATTACAGAATATTATTATCTGTATATTAAAATCTGATTTTAACTTTACTGGGGTCATAAAAGTGGAATTCACTGTTTTGTATGTAACTTATTTCATTCAGCATTATGTCCTCAAGGCTTATCCATCTTGTCTTGTGCTTCAGGATGTCATTTCATCTTACTGCTGCATAATATTTCATCAGATGTAGTTAACATTATTTTTTTGTATGCTGTATGGTAGGGTCACATTTTCATTATTTTTCCATATGAGTATCTAGTTATTGCAGCACCACTTTGTTGAATTGTTTGTTTGTCGGGGGGTGGTGGTGCATGGACTGGGAATCGAACCTGGGTCTCCCACATGGCAGGCGAGAATTGATGCCACATTTGTTAATCAACTCTTCTGTTGATGGGCACTTGGAATGTTTCCATCCATTGGCAATTGTGAATAGTGCTGCTATGAACATTGGTGTACAAATGTCTGTTAGTGTCACTGCTTTCAGCTCTTCTGAAAAGCAGGGTGTATACTGAGAAATGATATTGCCAGGTCATAGGGCAACTTGATATTTAGTTTTCTGAGGAACCGCTAGACTGTCTTCCATAGCAGCTGTACCATTATACATTTCCATCAGCAGTGCTTAAGTGTCCCAATTTCACCATATCCTCTCCAACATTTGTAGTTTCCTGTTTGTTTAATAGCAGCCATTCTTATAGGTGTGTGGTGGTATCTCATTGTAGTTTTGATCTGCATTTCCCTTATAGCTAATGAAAATGAGCATCTCTTCATGTATTTTTTACATCTGTATTTGCTCTTCAGAAAAATGCCTATTCATATTTTTAGCCCATTTCATAGCTGGGTTGTTTGTTCTTTTGTTCTTGAGTTGTATGATTTCTTTATGTATACAGGATATCAAACCTTTATCTTATGTGTGATTTCTAAATACTTTCTCCGATTGAGTTGGCTGCCTTTTCACCTTTTTGACAAAGTCTTTGAGGTACAGAAGCATTTGATTTTGAGGAATTCCCATTTATCTATTTTATCTTTCGTTGCTTGTGCATTGGGTATAAAGTTTAGGAAGCTTTTTCCTGTTACTAGGACTTGAAGACATTTCCCTACATTTTTTTCTAGGAGCTTTATGGTACTGGTTCCTATTTAGGGGTTTGATCTACTTTGAGTTAATTTTTGTATAAGGTGTAAGGTAAAGGTCCTCTCATTCTTTTGGCTATTGATATCCAGTTCTCCTATGCCCATTTATTGAAAAGACAATTTTGCCCCAGTTCACTGGATTTGGGGGCCTTGTCAAAAATCAGCTGACCATAGATTTGGTGGTCTATTTCTGCACTCTTGATTCAATTCCGTTGGTCAGTGCTTCTGTCTTTGTGTTACTACCAAGCTGTTTTGACCACTGTGGCTTTATAATAAACTTTAAAATCAGGATGTGTTAATCCTCCCACTTCATTCTTCTTTTCAAAGATGTTTTTAGATATTGAGGGTCTCATTCGCTTCCAGATGAATTTGGTAACTAGTTTTTCCAAATCTTCAAAGTAGGTTGTTGGAATTTTGATTTGTACTACGTTGACTCTGTAGATCAATTTGGGTAGAATTGACATCTTAACTACATTTAACCTTCCTATCCATGAGTAGGGAATGTCTTTCCATCTATTTAGATAGATCTTCTTTGATTTCTTTTAGCAATGTTAGGTAGTTTTTTTGTGTACAAACCTTTACGACCCTAGTGAAGTTCATTCCTAGATATTTAATTCTTTTAGTTGCTATTTTAAAATTTTTTTATTGATATCTATTATATATTCACATACCATGTAATCATCCAAAGTATACAATCAATGGTTCACAACATCATCATATAGCTGTGCATTTATAATCACAATCGACTTTTTTTCCTTTTTTGTGAAAAATAACATATATGCAAAAAAGCAATAAATTTCAAAGCACATTGCATTACTTGCTCTTTTGAATGCAAGTGTTTTCCTTAATTGACCTCTCAGTTAGGTCATTGCTTGTGTATAGAAACATTACTCATTTTTGCTCATTAGTTTTATGTCCCATCACCTTGCTGAATTTGTTTATTTCCTCAATTAACTTTGTTGTGGATTTCTCAGGATATTCCAAGTATAGTATCATGTCATCTGCAAATGATGAAAATTTTACTTCTTCCTTTCCAATTTGGATGCCTTTTATTTCTTTCCCCTTCATGATTGCTGTAGCTAGAACTTCTAGTACAATGTTGAATAATAGTGGCGACAGAGGGCAATCGTGCCTCATTCCCGATCTTAGGGGAAAAGTTTTCAGTCTTTCACCACGAATACAATGATGGCTATCGGTTTTTTCATATATGCCTTTTATCATATTGAGGAAGTTATTCCTACCTTTTGAAGTGTTTTATCAGAAAAGGATGTTGAATTTTGTCAAATGCTTTTTCAGCATCAATCGAGATGATCATGCGATTTTTCCTTTTCAATTTATTAATGTGCTGCATTACACTAATTGATTTTCTTCTGCTGAACCACCCTCGCATTCCTGGTATAAACCCCACTTGGTCATGGTCCATCATTCTTTTGACATATTTCATTGAGAATTTTTGCATTTATAGTCATTTGAGAGATTGACCTGTGGTTTTCCTTTCTTATAGCATCTTTATCTGATTTGGGTTTTAAAGTGATGTTAGCGTCATAAAATGAGTTAGGTAGTATTCCTTTTCCCTCATTTTTTTGGAAGAGTTTGAGCAGGATTGGTGTTAGTTATTTTTGGAATGTTTGTTAAAATAATCCTGTGAAGAAAACCTGAGATAAGCCAGGACCTGGCATCAAGAGATCGAGAAAGCCTTCTTGACCAAAATGGGGAAGAGAGAAATGAGACAAAATAAAGTTTCAGTGGCTGAGATATTTCAGAGTTGAGAGGTTATCCTGGAGGTTATTCTTATGCACTATATAGATATCCCTTTTTAGTTTATGGTGTAATGTAGCGGCTAGAGCGAACTTCCTAAAACGGTTGAGCTGTATTCCAGTAGCCTAGATTCTTGAAGACAATTGTATAAAGATATAACATTTACAGTGTGACTGTGTGATTGTGAGAACCTTGTGTCTGATGCTCCTTATATCCAGGGTATGGACAGATGAGTAAAAATACTGATAAAATAAATAAATAAATAATAAGGGGGACAAAGGGTAAAATAAATTGGGTAGGTGGAAACACTAGTGGTCAATGAGAGGGAAGGGTGAGTGGTATTGTATGTATGAGTTTTTTCTTTTTTCTTTTTATTTCTTTTGCTGGAATGATGCAAATGTTCAAATAATGATCATGGTGATGAATATACAACTATGTGATGATATTGTGAGCCATTGATTTGCACCATGTATGGAATATTTTTATGTCAAGAATATATGTTTGTATGTAAAGTTTTTGAACTAAAATATTAAAAAAGAGACAGTTATGACCATATACAATTTAAAACACACACACAATTTTTTTTTATAATGAAAGACACTGTGCCAATCTGAATCTATTGTGTACCCCAGAAAAACCAAGTTCTTTAATCCTCCTTCAGTATTGCTGGGTCAGAGCTTTTCATTGCTTCTATGGAGATGTGACCCACCGAATTGTGGGTGGTAACTTTTGATTTGATGGTTTCCATGGAAATGTGTCTCTATCCATTCAAGGTGGGGTTGCTTACAGGAGCCTTTTAAGAGGGAACCATTTTGGAAAAAAATTTAGAGTCCACACCACCTGAGACCTTTGGAGATGAAGGAGGAAAATGTCCCCATGGGAGCTTCATGAAACAAGAAGCCTGGAGAGAAAGCTAGCAGACGTCGCCATGTTCGTCATGTGCCTTTCCAGTTGAGAGAGAAACCCTGAATGTCATTGGCCTTCTTGAACCAAAGTATCTTTCCCTGGATGCCATAGATTGGACATTTCTATAGCCTTGCTTTAATTTGGACATTTTCACAGCCTTAGAACATGTAAATTTGGAACTTAATAAATTCTCCCTTTTAAAGCCATAATCATCATCATCATCATCCTGTGGAGCCATCTGGCTCTGGGCTTTTGTTTCCAGGAAGATTTTTGATGACTGTTTGAATCTCTTTACTTGTGATTGGTTTGTTGAGATCTTCTATTTCTTCCTGAGTCAGTGTAGCTTGTTTGGGTATTTCCCAGAATTTGTCCATTTCATCTAAGTTGTCTAGTTTGTCCACATATAGTTGTTCTTAGTATCCTTCTATGATTTTTTTTTCTTCAGGGTCTGTGGTAATGACCCTCCACTCTCATTTCTGATTTTGTTTATGTGCATCCTCTCTCATTTTTTTTTTCTTTTTCAGCCTTGCTGGTGGTCCATTGATTTTTTCTCAAAGAACCAACTTTTGGTTTTGTTGATTCTTTCTATTGTTTTTTTGTTCTCTCATTCACTTTCTGCTTAAATCTTTGTTATTTCTCTTCTTCTATTTGCTTTGGGGTTAGTTTGCTATTCTTTCTCAAGTTCCTTCAGGTGAGCAGTTACAAACTCGATTTTTGCTATTTCTTGTTTTTTAATATTGGCATTTAGGGTAATAAATTTCCCTCTCAGCACAGCCTTTGAATGTTCCATGAGCACTAGACAAGAATGTATATCCTGGTGTTTTGGGGTGCAATGACCTGTATATATCTGTTAAGTCTAATTAATTTATAAAATTGTTTAAGTTCTCTATTTCCTTGTTAATCCTCTGTCTGGTTGTTCTATATATAGAGGGGAGTGGTATACTGAATTCTTCTACTATTATTGTTGAAACATCTATCCTTCACTTCAGTTTTGCCAGTGTTTGTCTCATGTTCTTTGGAGTTACTTGATTGGGAGCATAAACATTTATGATTGTTATTTCTTCTTGGTGGATTGTCCCTCCTATTAATATATATTGTCCTTCTTTGTCTGTTATGATGTCTTTACATTTAAAGTTGATTTTGTCAGATATTAGTATAGCTTCTCCTGTTTTCTATTGGTTACAACTTGTGTGGAACATCTTTTTCCATCCTTTCACTTTCAATCTATTTGTATCCTTGTGTCTAAGATGAGTCTCCTGTAAGCAGCATATAGCTGGATTATATTTCTTAATCCATTTTGCTAATCTGTAACTTTTTATTGGTATGTTACTGGTTATAGGTATATTACTGTAAAGGCATTTCTTGAATCCACCACCTTATCCTTTGGATTTTATTTGTCAGATGTATATATTCTTTTCCCTCTTTCTCTTTTTATCCTTTAAGTTACTCTTACTGGTACTCTTCCATTCTATGCCCTCTTCCTGACCTTCCTCTCCTGTCTTTTTTTTTTTTTCAGCTGGCAGAACTCCCTTTAATATTTCTTGTAGGGCCAGTCTCTTGTTGACAAATTCTTTCAGGATTTGTTTTTCTGTGAAAGTTTTAACCTCTCCCTCAGTTTTTGTCATCAGCATACCCTGGGATGGTATGCTGCTGCTTGTGAGCACGGGGTGTGGGGTGCAAGGTTGTGAAGGTCTGGTACAGGGGCCATGGTGGTGGGGTACAGCTCAGCCAGGCCTTGGAGTGCAGGAACAGGGTGTGGTGTGGGGAACACAGAGATAGGGCATGGCAGAGGTGGATGGGGGTGTGTGTGCAGATGCACAGGGGCTGGTGTGCAGGCAGGATGTGGGTGAGCACATGGAGCATGGGGGTCATAGGTATCAGGCTGTGGCGTATGGGGCACAGAGGTTGAGGCACAGGGAGGGCAGAGCGCAGGTGTATTCCTGCACAGGTAATGGGTCCAGGGTTGCTGGGTTGCAGATGAATGAGTCGGTATGGGCGGAGCACAGGTCACCAGGATTGTGGGGCATGGGTCAGGACTGGGTGATATCGGGTGGGCGGGGCCCTGTCATGGCTGCTCAGGTGCAGGGATAGGTGGGTCAGGCATGCACGAGCTGGTGCAGTGTGGCACAGATGCGCATGTCAGCACCTGCCAGGTGTGGGAGAAAGGCGCTTGTGCCAGGAGGTGGGGCAAGGGTATGCAGTGTGGAGAGTGGGGGGTTGGGATGCAGAGGTCAAGAAGTCAATGCACGGATGCATAGGTGCCCTGCAGAGAGGATATGGCTGTGGGCAAGTGTGGGAAGGGGGCGGGGCCCTGGTGTGTGGAGGTTGAGGGTGGGCCCCTGGTGTCTGTGTGTGCA
>PVIY010054758.1:0-14074 GCA_004026745.1 Myrmecophaga tridactyla
TTAGCCCTGCCCCCTCTCTTCTGAAGGAAAAACTCCAGGTTCCTTTAGTGCTTATTCCAAGTTTATCTGTGCTTGAGGCCTGTTTTCATTAGTCAGAATTTGTTCATTAATTCTGCAATTGGAGCTTAGTTGAACTAAGCACTTGCTACTAGTTAAGTCTGTTTCCTTTCCACTTGGGGAACCAGCCTGCCCTGCCCTAGTTGGGGAACTAGCTTCCATGGCTTGGGAGACTTACAGTTTTGTGTAGGAGCCCATCACTTCAACCTGTTCCAGACTGGTGTACAAGGTGTGTGTGGTCACTGATGTCCCTTCAGCAGCTCTGTACAGTTCCTGGCTATTTACTTGCTGCTCTGGAGGATGAACTAAATTCCACACCTCACTATGCTGCCATCTTGCCTCACCTCCAGAATGAACTATATCCAAATTTATTTTTAAAACTTCAAACTAAAACTTTTGATGTGTAGCAGAGAAAAGCAATTGAGGTGTAATAGACTGGCAGACAGTGAAAGTAATTATTGTGGTTTTAAGTACAACTAAATGTCACATTACAGAATAAAGATGTTCAATATATGGACAATACATTAAAAATAAGCCTTATTTTAGATGTATTACTAAAATCCACTTTTAAAAGAAAACTGTTAGTCTCCATGCTCATACTGGCCATGGGGATGTGGAGATGGAAGATCAGAGCAAGCATCTTGTGGGTCATACATAGGAAGGAGATGGCGATGGAGTCCTACGTTACCCAAGAGGAAATTGAGAAGGAAACTGAGAAGCCAATTGACCAGGAGAAGACATGCCACTTCTGTTGTGGGTCGTCACCACCAATAACAGCTGCCACCACTGTGTGGATGAGTTCTCCTGTGGATACGTGCTCTCCAGTGAGCTGTAGATATATACTTGGATGGATCCAACCTTGAAAGAACTCAGTTGCTTAAAAAAGTTTACCCAAAAGCCAGAAAGAAGGGCATGGACTTCAATTTTGCTACTGTTTCTACTGACCTTAAAAGACCTGGTTATCAAGTAGTGGAGATTGGTGACACCATGTCTGGCAGAAAGGGGACTGATGATTCTCTGCCTCTTCAATCACAGAAGTTCCAAATAGGAGATTATTTGGACATAGCGATCACCCCTCCAAATCGAGCATCAACTCCTTCTGGGTGCATAAGACCATATTCAATTTTTATTTACCATTTCTTGGACATATTTTTCAGTCAGATATGTAAAATAAAATTACACATTCTTTTCCTCCCTTGATTATTGCCATGAATCCTTTAAACTGCTAAGCACATTGTAATACAAATATTTAGGTTCAGTTTGACCGTGCTATGGTGTGAATATTAATAGAAGATCCATATTGTTTCAGGCCCTTCTGTAAAATATGAAAAAAGTGCTCCAATCATTCTCTGTAAAACTGTATTGTTAAATATATGTGTCTAATAAGCCTGACTCTGAAAGTGAAATGGGAATAGGATTTAATCTAATGAAAATTTGGGATTTTATGTTAAGGAATGGGAGGATGTATTTAAGCCACAACACAAAAAGAAAGCCATGGAATAGTGCTTAAATTAAGCACTGGTTTGTGGTATTGAATACAAGTTAGAAAAAGGACTAGTGTGCATGTGAATGAGGTATAACATTTAAAGGCAAGAGAGACATTTCAAGATAGTGTAATCTTTGGCAAGTTGAAAAAGCTGTGTGAGGAGATTTGCCTGCCTTGGATCTCAGGATATGTGACATAAAAAGTTAAGAGGAGAATGAGTATCACGAGGGCTTTATACATTTGAAAATGGGAAAATAAGGCATTTTGAAGGCAGGAATCAGCATAGAGGAAACAAGGGTGAGATTTTAGGGTAAAGGTTGAAAGATCTGAAAATGGAGGCAGGGATGAAAGGGTAATTTTTTTTAAACTTTTTTTATTATATAGTATAACATATATACAAAGCAAAGAAATAAAAAAAGCAATAGTTTTCAAATCACTCCTCAAAAAGTGGTTACAGGACAGATCCCAGAGTTTGTCATGGGTTACCATATGATCCTCTCGTATTTTTCCTTCTAGCTGCTCCAGAATATAGGAGGCTAGAGGGCTTAAGTACTTTTTATCATCACAATAGACTTTTTTTTCCTTCTTTTTTTTTGTGGACAATAACGTATATACAGAAAAAAGCTTAAATTTCCAAGAACAGCACCACAATTAGTTGTAAAACATATTTCAGACTTTGACATGGGTTACAATTTCACAATTATAGGTTTTTACTTCTAGCCGCTCTAAAATACTGGAGACTAAAAGAGATATCAATTTAATGATTCAGCATTCATATTCATTTAAGTCCTATCTTCTATGTATAATTCCACCATCACCTTTGATCTTTCCAAACCTCTCATGGGGTTGTTTGGGCTATGGCAAGTCTAAATTTTTCATATTGGAAGGGTCTGTCACTGATATGGGGTAGGGAGATGGAACAATCTGATGTTCTGGAGAGGCTGGGCTAGGTGTTAGGACATATCTGGACCAGGGGCCCATCTGGAGGTTGTAGGTTGAAAGGGTAATTTTAATTAAGATCAAATGAGAAGAGCCAGGGATAAGGCTAGGTTGAGTAGGAAAGGGATAGCCACACATTCTGCTATGTGCTGGTGCCTGGTGTAAATTTAAATCTTAAGAGTGCATAAACTATCTGATTTGAAAAGGAGCATAGTATATTGCTTAAGACCACTGAGTGGGGCTAAAAATTTAAATCCTTAAATACTGAACCACTAGCTCTACAATGTTGGACAAGTTACTTAAATCAGTTCTGTTTAAAATTTTTTTATAATTGATAAAATAGAAATAATAGTCCATAAGATTGTGAAGATTAAATAATTGTAAAGGGCTTAGGATAGTGCTTAATTTGCAAGAAACAATGTTAGCTATTAGCTATAAGTTAGAGTTTAGTCAAAACTGGAACTATATCTTCCACAGCACTATTACATCTTGTTTTAAAGTTTATAAAGAATATGGCAGCATGTAATAGGTAGAATCTAATAGCAATTCCCAGGTTAGCCTAATTTAATAGTACTTTAGTCAATTAAAAATACAAAATCGAAAATGTATGTTACAGATTGAAAAAAAAGTATGTACTAGCAGTGATATTCCAAGTAAAATCTTACTTTTTTATCTTTTACATGCGAAAGAAGCCATTTAATATCAGATGATTTTGTGGAATTGGTATCTGTTGCAAAGGAAGTTAACAACTGGCAGAGACAAGCATGGACTTTGCTCTTCTACCCTTTAGTTTACCCAAACCCTTTGATTATTTATCCCTTCATGTAAGATAGACTTGAGTTCTATGCCACAAAATTAATTTGAACCTAATTTTTTGAAGAGAAGCCATGAGTACCTTTATATTTGTAGAAAAAAATGGGATGTACTGTACAGATCAATAGAAGAAGGTAGAACTAAATAAGGGACCTCTCAGCTAATTTTCCATATCTTGTGAACTCTTTACAAGGGTTCTATAATTTAATATTATCTTTGCACTAGTTTAAAATAAAGTGGTTTGGTTGATTTACTAAATTCCATCCTTTGCTTGGCTGTAACCTGGAGTTTCTTTCAAAAGTTTCTCCCACCAAAAGTGCCTAACGAATTTACTGTATATAATGCCAAGGCTCAAGACTGCATTTAGTCCTGATTTACCTCTTACTGTGGTTAAGTATGGCTTTGGGTAGCTGCACTGTTTCCTTAAATACAAAATAGAAATGGTCATGGTGGCTTCATGCTAAGTGCTTTAATATTTACCCTGAGTTCCTTACTTGCTCATAAAATATTTTCCCTTTGGAAAATGTGAATTGTATAGCAGATAGCATTTCCTATACTATCTTTTCAGTTTTCTTATGGTGTATATTAAGTTGATATTTCATTCATCTACCAGATCTTCAATATGAAATCTCAAAGTTGTTTATACCTAAATTTTAGGCATTAAGTACAGAAAGTTACTGATACCGTTATACCCATGCTACTCATTGGTTCAGGTAATGTTTTAGATACTAGTTTTGTGCGTGTGTGTGTGAGAGAGAGAGAGCAAACTGTTGGCTAGTTTTAAAATTCTCTGAAGTATTCCTGTTAAATAAAAACTGAACTTGGGAAAATAAATAAATAAAAGGAAACTCTCCAAAACACAGACACACATGAACTGTGTCAGGTATATATGTGTATGTGTGCAGGTATGCATCTTGTCTCAATGCTTTGCATCTAATCAGAAGAGGCTCAAAGCAGTTTTAGTAAAACGCTTATAAAATCTTCCCAAATATACCCGAATTGCAAATTGCAAATTCTAACCTTGACGGAGTTTTCATATGGTTTATGTATTAAAGCACTTAAGTATTTATATTCACAAAGCGAAGGCATACTGCCTAGTTGTTGAGGATGGTATTGGTAGATATTTCCATAGAATTCAAGATCTAAAATGCAAGTTCCATAAGGGCAGGTATTGTTCTATGTTTTGTTCACTCATGTGCCCCAAGCCTCTAGAACAGTATTTCACGCCTAGTGAGTACTTAATAAATATTTGCTAAATGAATGACTGGACAGTTTGTAAATGATCACTGTGCTTATGTTTTAGATCATAAAACTGAAAACATAGAGAGTTGCTGTAGGTTATTTCTCTAAGACAAGGGGTGGCTAAGAGAGGATTAAAATCTAATATGCACATTCCAAAGGCAGTGATATTGTCTCTCAATAAATTATTTTTGCCTCTAAGTGTTAAATTAGTGATAAAGGTCAACATCTAACTAAAGTTATTATGTATCCTTAAAGGGAATTTCCAAGCAAGTACCTTGGAATACATTCAATTCCATATACCACTTATATAAACCATTCTATGATTTACAATGTGTTTCTGCATGAGGTAGAGTAGATAATATAAATTTTATTATGCAGATTTATTTGTTTACTAAACACTTGTGTGTTTTCTTCAGTAGTATGCTAAGTAGTAAGAATACAAATGAGTACATATGACTGACACAATGGTCCCTTTCTAATGAGTATTCCCTCTTGTGAATAAAAACCAAATAAAACATAAGCAAACACATACATAAATGAAATAATTTTGCTTGTGGTGTTTTGAATGAAATAAATGGAGATTGGGAGTTTGGGGTTTGAATGAGTTAGTTTGTAGTTAGAGTGATCAAGGAGACATTTCTGAGTAGGAGACATTAAAGCAGAGATCTGAAAGTTGCAAGATAAAATTGAAAAGGAACTTCCCCATTTGGATAGGGTCTAAAACGTCTCCACAGACAGGCATATATATCACTGGAAGAGTGGAAGAAGGGTTGCTACAGCTTTTCATGCCCAGCAAACAGTAGAACTAGAGATGCTTGCATTCAATGGTTAATGCTCACTGCTTGCTAAAATGGAAACATTCTTATCCTGTAATGTGGTTATTATTAGACTCATAAATTTTTGCATTGTTCAACCAAAGTTTAGGATGTTAAAATAACTGCCTAAAATAAAACAAAGAAATATAATTTTGATCATGCCCCCAAAATATAATTATATATGAGTTTTGACTATATTTCTACGTTCTATGTGATTTATTTATTTTATACATGTTTCTCAGGATAGTCCACTGGTCTTACAGTCTGACAGGAATGTAACAGTGAATGCAAGAAATCACATGGGGCAGTTAACTGGACAGCTGACAGTAGGTGAGTGTTTGTGAATATAAAGATTGCTAATATCATTTTACCTTCATTTGAAGTTCTGTGGTTATTTAAATTGAGAAAATTGAAAGTATGTAATTTATCTAATATATAACTAGATGTCCCATTACATCCTAATTATCTTGTTCATGACTTGATTTATCATATGCCTAGTTATGATTTCCTCCCTTTTGGCAGCTATTACTCTCATCAATGTGTTTGATTGAATTGCATTTATTTTGCTGTTCATTATTCAAATTCTGAAACATGTAATTTTCCTAACAAACATCTCTGTAGTAAATATTGAATTATACCTAATTGACTTAAGCAAATATGTGAGATTTTATAACATCATGAGGCCTGTGAACCTTTTATTTTGAGGAATTATTCTTCGAATAAATATTATCTGCTTGTATGAACTAGAAACAACAGAAAAATTGAGTATAATAAATGTTACCACATAAAACTTAAAAATTTGATTTTGAAATTATACATTTTTAAGTTCATAGACTTTATAAATTATGAATATGTTAATCATAAAATACTTGCTTTTCATGTTATTAAATAAATATTTCAATTTAAAGAAGACAAATTATATCAAAATAATAATTATTTGACATTTGTTATAGGAAGAAATGCAAAAATGTCCATTGTAATTATGTAAAATAATACAAAGATTTTATTTGCCTATTGATGCTAACATATTTTTGGAATACCATATTTTACTTTTGACAAATTACCTCTTACTGACCTAAGATATATACAAAATTAAGTAGAAAAAGCAAATTCTTTCACATGAATATATGAGAAAGGAAATTCTCATGAGTAGTAAATTCTGATTTTGAGATTTCAGTTATCCTTATCTTAATGGAAAACTAATCATTTAATGTAAATTTATGTTTACAGTACTTCTAATTAAATTTTACAAAAATATGAGATTTGTAGTTTAGATTTATGAACAAGAATTTGATTCTATCCAATTCCTTTGTAGATATAGTATACATTTTTTGATGTGCTCTTTGTATTAATGAAGCCAAAAAGGAGCTTATATTGTACTATATATTTTTTCTGAAAATGAATTATATTTTATTTATAAGTACATTTTTTCATATATTCTTTACTTTATAACTGTTGATAATTTCACACCCATTAACTGCCTAAATTGCATAGCATTTTATATTCTTAAAAATATAACTTACAATGAGTTGCTACATTAAAAATGAATTAAAAATTTGAGCAAAGAAACATGTTTATGAATACAGAGTTTATTCAGAAGCACCAGATCTTTGATTTAAATATTCATGCCCCCTGTTACTTTTGCCTTAGGTAGGCAGATTTTTCATATTATAACTTTCTTAAGGTTGAATACTTTTTACCTAGATAGAACTTCATTTTGCATTCATTCTTGACATAAATAAATGTCCTCGAGCAGAAATGTCAAAATGTAAATTAAACATACAGAGACTACATTCCAGTATCTGCCACTGAACACAACAGCTATATAACTTCTGCCTGAATAAAGCAGCTGTTTGATAATAAGGAGTGTAATCAAATATTGTTTACATGTTGCTCCATGATTTCCTGAAGGAAATATAAAGAACAATAATATCATGTTTGCATTTTCAACCGCCATTACAAACTGATATTAATGTAATAATAGTATTTACCAATTGGGAAGAAATATAGATAAGGGTAGGGAGAGAGAGAAAAAAAAAGTTTAGGTCTAGTTTTAAATGAAGCAAATCACTAAGTTAATGATATAGCAATTTAATTCTGTGGATAGAAAATACTTATTCTGGTGAAGCTCAAACCGACACTGTCTTATGTTCTGATCTTCTGAGCATACTTTGGTATTTCTCATCTTTTTACTGCTCTGTATTTTTTCAATAAAAATAGAACAAAACAAGAAGTGGGCAAGGAAGTGGGGGGAAATAATATATTTATACTTGAAATCAAAGAATATGGGGCTACTTAGTATATGGATAAACTCTAAGAAATTTATCTCTTCGAGACTTAGTTTTCTCATCTGTAAAGTAGGGATAATGACATTTTTTTAATGCTATTATAAGAATTGGAACAGTTTCTGCATCTGCAAATGGTAAGGAATTAATGTATTGGATCCATAATATTGCTGTTATTATATGATGATTGTTATTATTGGCATCACAAGTAGATTGTTATTATATGGGAAATCTCATAATGACCATGTGAGATTAAGGAATATATGTTGGGTTATTGTCCTGTTGCGAAGATGTGCTAAAACACATCATAGAAAATGAATCTGATATGTGGAAGTATTTTAACTGAAATGAAATTTTCTTATTGAATCATGGCATAATAAAATTACCTTTATATAAAATTGGAAGAGATGAAAACATGAATTCAAGCAATGAAGACAATCAGCCTTCAATCTTAACTGCTCTAATTTTAAAAGAATTGATATAAAGTAACTTTTAATTCTATTTTTCTATTTCTTTTTATTTATAATTATTTTTAGGGACATGGTCTTCATTATAGGATAAGCATGATACTATTTTGCAATATTGAAATATATACTACCGCAAAGTGGACTAATTTTTGTGGAAAAGAAATCCAGTTGTTTTTTATTTTCTAAGTAAAACTTCCAATTTCTACCCCCTAATCTATCAGTTATTCTTAAGAATTTATAGTCAATTTCACCAATGTAACAGACTTAATATTTCTTTCCAGGTATTTAGAAAATATAATAGAAAGTGAAATCTCCCTTTTCAGTAGCTACTTGTACTTTTTTTCCCATTTATATGTAAGATGGTTCAGAAAAACAAATATCTATTACCTTTGGACCCTGCCTTTCTCTTTCTTTAGAAGACTACTGTTTTAGTTATTTAGTTCACGGGGATATGGATGAGCCAGTGATAAGACTGACCCAGGGAATTGATCCCAGTCCAGATCCCCTTTAGAACTATGAAACCCAGATTATTTCTAATCAAAGAAATGCAAAGAGATATTTTACACATACACAGCTCATACCTAATCAAAACTAAATCTAAATATTTTTAGACTTGGGACAAAAAAATTCAATTTGACAAATATTTGCTGTATCCTCATAAAGTTCTAGGCTTTATGTTAAACTTGGCCAGATAGTATTCAAATTCTCCCATAGAAGCTAAGATCCTAATTTTTCATGACCTTCCTAGAATCAGAGGAGATTAATGAACTCAAGCTTTCTTCCTCAAAATTTCTCTTCTTAGAGTAAAGCTGAAAGAGAGGAATGAGATTGTTGTTGGGAAGTGGTTAAAGAAAGTACAAGATCTCAAGAGGTCAGACTCCTTGAAGAAAAGGCAAGAACTTTCTTAAACAAGTCTCAGAACCATTCTCCAGGTCAAAATTTCTATTATTTGATCTGTAATTAGTATGTTTGTTAATGGAACGTTCCTTTTTATATAGGTGACAAAAATGATGGGTGATTTTAGCTGGTAGATGCTGTTATGAGTTAATAACATGATGTTTTGTGTTATTCATGACAAAAGTTTCTTTCTAGTAATGTGAATAAAGATGTGAATTATGTACCATCTTTGTAAAAATTCTTTTAGGAAACTGCTACAGTGTGATATATAAAGCAAAAGTAATTTATGTAGACAGTGCAAATAAAACACTGTATATAGTTTTGATATAGACTTTTTAGATTCACCAATCATAGTAATTATTGATGTTGTAGAAATTGGAGTCATTAAAAATATAGTGATCTTTCCCACAATATCATGGGAATAAACAGCTTTCTTTTATTTACCAATACTATTACACTGATATTTAATAGAATAAACTACTTTTATAAATAGTTGAAACATTATAAATAATAATTTCAGTTAATGAAAATTTTGCTTTTTATAATGTGCTTAAAATAACAATCTTATGCTTCAAATGAAATCACTTATAATTCTCCTTGCTCAACGCTCAGTGAAATTGAGAGAATGAATTACTGACTGAATGAACTCCTAGGAATTGTTAGCTGTTATTGTCAGAATCATTTACTCATATTTGATATTCTCATTTATCAAAAAAAGTGACGTATCCAAATTACATAAAAACCTTAATTACAATTTATGACTCCTCATTTTTCTGTCTTTCTTCAGCAGTTCCTTAATGCAGAGTCATGGCTGCATTAAAAAATTTAAAAAGCCTACCTGTAGGAAAGAATGTAATTTATAAGTAATTAAATAAGGTGATATTTACATTCAGTGCTGTTTTTCCATATTTTACATTTTGAGGATTAAGCCAGAGTTTAGTGTAACCAGTTACATTAAAACTGTTATAGATTGCTTCCACCACCGTAACTGACCTCTTGGTTTCTTCTGAAGTCTGAGGTTCATGCCCTCATTGCCAAAGGTGATCCATGAGGGGTCAGAAGCCAGGCTGCTGGAAGATGGGAGGCAGGTGTGCTCCAGCTGAAGTGGCAGTGCTCATTGCTGGCACTTTCCAGGGCTTCTCAGCTACACACTCAAAGATGAAATTTGTTTTGTTCATGATAAGAGAATATGTTTGTGATAAGGAGGATCAGGAGAAATTAGGCATTAAGAGTCTGCAAAGTATTTTCTTTGATTTGTTTCCTTGTATTGTTTTGAGTCAAATATATACATCTATATGGATTTTCATTTATAGCAATGGTATAGGGATAATCATATGGTTTATATATATCAAAACATAGAAGAGCACATCCACTTGTAAATCAGGACTCTTTGAATCCAGTTTGAGAAAGCCAATCCTAGATCCATCGCTTTCCAGCTATGTGACTTCATGCAAGTTTCTTGTCCTATCTGGGCATCCACTCCAGGCTTCCGTGAGTATGATAGAAGTATAATCGAGAAGTTGCAATTTAGGGGATGATTATGATTATTGAATCATTATGCTGAATGATTATATAGATATTCCTTTTAACTTTCTGGTATATTAGAGTGACAGAGGGAAATACCTGAAATCTCTGAACTGTAATCCAGCTGCCTTGATCTCTGATAATGATTGTATAGCCTTTATCCTGTGCCTTGTATTTGGGAAAACCTTGCTTAAACCTTGTGATTGTAAAAACCTTGCAATGTTGATGCTAATGGAGAACTTGAATCAGCTCAGAACTAACCATCGATTTGTTTTTGTTAGCTTGGTTCGAGCACATTTCCACTCCTTCACTTTTGTAAATCATTTCTACCTCTATTGAGATGGTAGCTTCATCCCCCCTCCTTTCCACTTAGCAATACTTGCTATTGAGATGGTAATAACTTGCTATTGAGATGGTAATAACTCCGTTTCACCTCAATTCTGCTTATACTTATTACTGAAATGGTAAAATTCCATTCCCCCCTTGTTTCTGCTTTTATTTGCTTATGAATCATAATTATTCCATCTCCCCTTGTTTGAGTCTATTAAAACCTTGAACTCCTTAGACTGGAGGAGACAGATATAAGCCAATAGGCCATCTAATCTGCTTCACAGCTAACAATAAACTCTTTCTCTCTTTGAAACCCTGGTGTCTATGGAATTGGTCATTTGAATGCATAGGTCATAGAACCCACCACTTTTTTCCTGTAACACAAGTATCCACTTCCTAGGATTGATGTGAAAAATGAGTTAATATATGTGAAGTATTTGGAACACACCTACAACACAGTATGCATCAAGTATAGGTTAATGATTGTAATTTTATTAGATCTACATGTAAATAACTCTATACACTTGAGCAAGGTTTTATTTTCCTTCTTTGTGAAATGAGTCAGGTAAACTAGATTGTCTCCATGCTTCTTTTTGTTCCAAGTCTAAATGTGAAAAGCTGCTTTCACCTTTACAAATTATGTGATGAATCTTGTGGTCCATTAAATTCCCAGTATGTACTAGTTTTGGCAAAATGATACTTGACTTGATTTTACTTTTTTTTACTTCTTATCCATACATTATAGGAAAGTATTTTTGCACTCAAATTTAAATGAAGATACTAACTAGGCACAACTAAATCAGCATTATGTTTTTATTCTTTCATCAAATATTTGCTTATAAGTTTTTTTAATGAAATTTAATCCACAAAATAATTCAAGTCCAATTACCTTGTATTTGTCAGCACTAGAAAGCATTTTTTGGCCCCAAATGAGTGGAGAAAAATGTAGATGAGGGTTTTATAATAAATATTTAAAGGCCCCTAAAGTGACATGTAATCTTGTGTTAAAGCAATTACTGAGAACACCTGGGAATCATTTAATTGACTGCAGATGGTGTAGGAGATATACAACGTAGAAGGTTACAGATTACTCTTATGTACCGAATTTGTGTACTTTGTCATTGACTTTTTTTTTTTCACTTAAAGATCTGGGACAACTTAATAAGAATGAATATTTTTGTGTGAAATTGCTGCACAAATCTTGGGGTACAGATCAACAAAATACTAAGGCTTAATGCCACATGTATTTTTAAATGATTAAATACATTGTCGACTCTAACAGTTCTTGTTAAAAATTGGTTTGGAAATATTGCATGTTGAAGTACATGACTATGATATAAGGAGAAGGATGGTAGTTTTAGAAATTAGGCCTCTCCATCTGGGTAATTGAGGTATAATGAAAGTTATAATTTCTTTAATGAAAAGACACCAATGTGCCTGTTATTACAAATTATGCTGTAGGAGTATTTTTGTAATATTGTTTCAGAATCTTGAATCATTACATTATTTTTTTAGAGCATGTTATTGTTTGTTGTTAACTAAAAAAAAATCAGAAAAATGTGTTATCACAATTATCTAATTAAATTCTCAAGTATGCAAGTATGCATATTGATAGGAGTGAAAATCTAGCAATACTAAATATTTTTCTGTCTGGAGGACATAGACCAAAACTGAAATAGCTGGTTTGGCTAGTCATTTCCACCTTTGCTGTCCTGCAGGCTTTTTTCTTTCCGGGTACCTAATAATACCTTGGGTTTAGGGTCAGTCACTGCAGTTTGAGGAGGCCAGCCCCTCTTGACATAACCCTTTGCTATGGTCCTAAAAAACATCTCTGCAAGGTGTTAGTCTCACTTCTCAAGATCACAGGTAACTAAGCTATAATCCATGTCTGTATGTCAGTGGATGGTAATGCTTAGATTGGTAGGAAAACTGCTTTCAACAGTCTTCCTTTCTGGGCGAAACATATGCATTTTGAAATTTCTTCTTTGGTAATAATGCAAGTTGTTGAAGAAATAAATATAGTCTTCAATATTTTAGAAATGAAGATGATAATGACAACTCTTTGAAAACTTTGTAAAAGTGGAGTACTCCTCCATTGTAGCACTCTCTGGAACTGTACAGTTTCTTATATTTTGATAAAAGGAGAAAGTAATGATTTTTTTTCATAAGCAGAATGCAAGAACTAATTAAGTATTTCTAAGCTTACAATCTGATGAAGCATTAAACAGATGAATGACCATTTTATTTTGTTCTGTGATTACGTAAGCTTTTAAAAAGTAATTTATGAATATAGATCAGGTTTTTAGCTTTAATATTAGAAGGATTATAATGAAATATGAAAATGATACATTAAAGAGCTCATTAAAAATAATGCAGAATAAAGTAATAAAATAGCAAAAGATAGTGGCTTTGGACTTCATATTTTATGTACTTAATTAGAAGTTGTAGTTACATGACTTTTCCAAAATTAATATGCCTATAGCATCTATTCTCAACCAACTGTTTTATAATGAGACTTCATTTGTGCAACATCTAATTTGCAGGTGCATTTGCATTATATATATAATTGACTTATTGAAAGTGTGATTTTTTATTGGCATATTGAAAGTGTGATTTTTTATTGGCATACATAGGAAACTCACCTTTTAAAATTTGGCTTATGGGGCATAATGTTTACAAATGTAAGGTTATGGGATATGCAGATTCACCTGGCAGAAGGAGGGTCAATAAAAGGTAAAAGTCCCTATATATATAGAAGATTGCTCAGTATTAGGGGCCCTAAATGAGGGTGCAGCCGTGCTCAGACTACTAAAGAACTATACTAATTGCCAGGTCATAGGGTGAATGAGAAAATTTGTGTGAGGTAGATGGGGGAGTGGGTAGATTATTTTTTATGATCTAGGTCCATTAATGACATAAACTTTAATTTTACTTTGGATTTTGTGTCTATTCTTATGTGCAGTTTTATAGAAATTTCAAGGCAAATAATGTATATACCAGAAAAATAAAATACAGAGGGAGCAGAAAACTGAATGTTTTAATATTAGTTAGTTAAAATATTTAATCAGCTCTTAATTCACTTAATTGTACTTGCAGCCACTTCATTATCTTTTCCTCATTTTCACTAGATATTTTGTCATATACTCATTCTAAATCAAGATCTAATCCTACAGATCCCCATTCATGTATTGGTTCAATATTCTATAGGAAAAAAAAAAG
>PVIY010054759.1:0-14072 GCA_004026745.1 Myrmecophaga tridactyla
CCCCTCTCCCTGTCCATGCACTCCTAAGGGCTCCGGACTTCTGTTTGGAAAGTCGCGTGTTAGGCTGTTTGCACTAGCTGGATGGTCTCCAGTTCTCCAGGCCTCAATTCTTCAGCTTTTGCAACCAGGGCTTCCTTCTGTGATGTAGGAGACCCTCCTAGGTCACTTATACCCTGGAAATGCCATCCCAGTCACCTTCCCATTGCTTTTCTAGCTGTTCCTTGGAGCAGGGGTGAACTTGACCTATTCTATTCTGCCATCTTCCTGGAACTCCTGGACCCAGTCTGCGGAGCTACAGCTGGCAATCAGGTAGAGCTTCTACCACTGCCACTTCCAGCCAATTGACTTTTGACAAGGGGGCCAAGCCCACTCAGGGGGAGAAAGAATAGTTTCTTCAACAAATGATGCTGGGAAAACTGGATTTCCACATACAAGAGGATAAAGGTAGACCCATACCTCACATTGTATATACAAAGGTTAACTAAAAAAATGGATCAAAGACCTAAATTTAAGAATCAAGTCAATAAAACTCCTAGAAGAAAACATGGGAAAGCATCTTCAGGATTTCAGTTAGGCAACTGTTTCTTAGAATTGACACCAAAAGTAGAACGAACAAAAAAATACATAAATGGGACCTCATCAAAATTAAAAACTTTTGTGCCTCAAAGTACTTTATCATGAAAGTGAAAAGACAACATACTCAAAGGGAAAAAAAATATTTGGAAACCACCTATCAAAAAGTGTTTAATATCCAGGGTGTATTAAGAAGTCCTACAACTCAACAACAAAAAGAGAACCCAATTTAAAAATGGGAAAAAGACATGAATAGACATTTCTCCAAAGAAGATGGACGAATGGCCAATAAGCATATGAAAAGATGCTCAAAATCATCAACTATTAAGGAAATGCAAATCAAAACCATGAGATACCATTTCACACAAGTTAAAATGGCTACTAATAAAAATATGGGAAATAAGTGTTGGAGAGGGTGTGGAGAAATAAGAACACTTGTTCATTGCTGATGGGAACGTAAAGTGGTGCAGGTGCTGCGAAAGGCAGTTGGTGGTTACTCAGAAAGCTAAGCATAGAATCACTGCATGCGCTGGTTTGAAAGTATTATGTACCCCAGATAAAGACATGTTTTAATCATAATCCAATCTTGTTTTAAGCAGCCATTTCTTTTATTCTTGATTCAATACTATAGGTTGGAATCTTTTGATTATATTATCTCCATGGAGATGTGACATACCCAAATGTGTGTGTGACCTTTGATTAGAGGGAGATGTGACTCCACCCATGCTAGGCGGGGTTGCTTACTGGAGCTTTTTAAGAGGGAACTATTTTGGAAAAAGCTTTAGTCACCAGAACTGACAGAGTCAACAGAACAGCAGAGTCCCAGGGAAATCATTGAAGAAGCCTGGAGAGAAAGTTAGCAGACATCACCATGTGACTTTCAAGCTAAGAGGAAAAACTCCAAGCATCATTGGCCTTCTTGAACCAAGGTATCTTTCCCTGGATGCTTTAATTTGGACATTTTCATAGCCTTGCCTTAACTTGGATATTTTCATGGCCTTAGAACTATAAATTTGAGATGTAATAAATTCCCCCTTTTAAAAGCCATTCCAGTTCTGGTATTTCATATTCCAGCAGCTTTTATAAACTAACACAGATTTTGGTGCCATGAAAACAATAAAGCCCAGGAACAAGGGACCAGCAGATGCCAGCCTTATGACTATCTTGACCCAATGGCTTTTCTTGAGTGAAGGTAACCTCTTGTTGGTGGCTTAATTTGGACACTTTCACTTCCTTATTGAAAACTATGAACTTGTAACTTATTAAATTCCCCTTTATAAAAGCCATTCCATTTCTAGTATATTGCATTCCAGCAGCTTGCAAATTTCAACAGATTTTGGTACCAGAGAAGAGGGATGTTGCTGTGGTTTGCAAATATCAAACATATTGAAACAGTTTTTTAAATGGATAAGGGGAAGATTCTGGAAGAGCTGTGAGGAGCTTATTAGAATTGGCCTAGAATGCTTTGAAGAGACTGTTGGTAGAAATGTGGACTCTAAAGATACCTCTGAGAAGGACTTAGACAGAAATGATGCATTTGTTATTGCAAACTGGAAGGAAGGAGATCCTTATTTTAAAATGGCAAAGAATCTGGCAAAATTGACCACAGGTTTTAGATGGAAGGCAGACTTTAAAAGCCAAGAACTTGGATATTTAGCAAAAGAAATTTCCAAACTAAATGTGGAAAAATGCAATCTGGTTGCTCCTTGAAGCTTATAGTAAAATGCAAGAGGAAAGAGAAGTTGAGAATTGAACTCTTGCATACAAAGAAAACAGAAATTGGTATTCTGGAAAATTCTGGGCTCCCAAAATGTGAGACACCAGGGAATAGGGCCCCATATGAGAATTTAAGCAAACATGGAAGCAGTCAGCCATCTCAGAACAAGTGAAAATTTGAGATGGAGTTATCCAGAAAAGACACATCCTAATCAAAATGTCAAATGCCAAAGACAGAGAAATCTTAAAATAGCAAGACAAAAGCAATTTGTCACCTTCAAGGGAACAATAATAATATTACATACTGATTTCTTATCAGAAACCATGGAGGTGAGAAAGCAGTGGTATATTTAAGGTACTGAAAGAGAAAAACTGCCAGCCCAAAGTTCTCTATCTGGCAAAGCTGTCTCTCAAAACTGAGGGAGAGTTTAAAATATTTACATACATACAGAAACTGAGAGTTTATCTACAAGAGACCAGCCCTACAAGAAATACTAAAGCGAGTTCTGTAGGTTGAAAGGAAAAGACAACACAGTAAGGCTTTGAGAGTATAGAGTGAAGATTATCAGTAAGGATAACTAAAAGAGTAAAAAGGGAGACAAAAATAAGATATAACATATAAAAGCCAAAGGAAAAAGGTGACATAAGGGGCTCAAACAGCCAAAAACATCTTAAAAAACAAACAAAGAAACAGAGTTGGAGGACTCCTACTTCCCAACTTAAAAGCATATTACAAAGCTGCAGTGGTCAAAACATGGTACTGGCAAAAAGACAGATATACTGATCACTGGAATGAATTGTGAGACCTTTACATCTATGGGCATAAATATATGACAAGACTACTAAACCCAATCACCTGGGACAGAAGAGTCTTTTCAAAAAATGATGCTGGGAAAACTGGATATCCACATACAAAAGAATTAAAGAGAACCCTTAGCTCACACCTTATACAAAAATTAACTCAAGAAGGATGTTAAGATCTAAATATAAGAAGAAAGTATATAACTACTAAAACAAAGGAAAGCATCTCCAAGATCATGTTTCATTCAATGGTTTACTAGCCTTTATATCCAAAGTACAAGCAAAGCAAGAAATAGACAAATGGGACACCATCAAAATAAAAACTTTTGCACTTCAAAGAACTTTGTCAAGAAAGTGAAAAGGCAGCCTACTCAATGGGAGAAAATATTTGGAAATCACATATCCAATGAGGCTTTAATGTCCAGAATATAAAAGGAAATCCTACAACTCAACAATAAAAAGACAGATGACCTAATTTTAAAAAGGGCAAAAATCTTGAATAGATATTTTTTCCTAAGAGGAACTACAAGTGGCTAAAAAGCACATGAAAAGACACTCAGCATCAGTAGCTATTAGAGAAATGCAAATCAAAACCACAATGAGTTATCATTTCACATGTACTTGAATGGCTACTATTAAAAAAAATAATAAACCCAGAAAACTACAAGTGTTGGAGAGAATGTGGAGAAACAGAAACACCTATTCACTGCTGGTGGAAATGTAAAATAGTGCAACTGCTGTGGAGAACAGTTTGGTGGATCCTTAGGAAGCTAAGTATAAAATTACAATATATTCAAGCAATTCCACTGCTAGGTATATACCAAGAACTGAAAGCAGGACTCGCACATACATTTGCACACTGATGTTCATGGTGGCATTATTCACAATTGCAAAAACATAGAAGCGATCCATGTCCATCAGCTGATGAATAAACAAAATGTGGTATATCCACATGATTTAATATTATTTGGCTGTAAGACGGAATGAATTCCTGATGCAAACAACAACATGGATGAAACTTGAGGGCATTATTACTAAGAAAAACTAGACATAAAAAGACAAATATAGCTGTGATTTCACAGATATGAATTATAATAAGCAAACTCAGAGTCAGAATCTAGAATCTAGGTTATCAGGGGATAGAATTGGGATAGACAAAGGGGAGTTGATCTTTAATTTGTGCATAAATTCTATTTAGGTTGACTGTAAAATTTTGGAATTGGACAGTGGTGACTAGCACATTATTGTGAGTCTAATTAACAATATTGATTTATGTTGGTGAATGTGGTTGAAAGGGGAAGTTTTGGGTTATATATGTTACTAGAAGGAAAGTTAGAAGATAAAACATGGGACTATATAACAGTGAACCCTGTTATGGACAATGGACTGTGGTTAATAGTACAAATATAAGAATGTTCTTTCATAATTAAAACAAATGTCCAACTCTAATGCAACTTGTTAACAATTGGTGGTACACAGGAAAATACACCCCATGTAATCTATGGACTATAGTTAATAATATTTTAATATTTTTTCATCAATTGTAACAAAGGTACAACACTAATGCAAAGTGTCAATAATAGGAGGGTACATGGAAACATAGCATTTTTTACATGACTTTTTTGTAAACCTACAATGTCTCCGATTAAAAAATAACAATTAAAAAAAACATTATGCTCAGTGAAAGAAACCAGACGTAAAGTACTACATATTATATGATTACATTCATATAAAATGTAAACATGAATTTATATACAGACTAAGATTAGTGGTTATATAGGGCTGGGGAAGGATAGAGGGACTGAAAGGTGAATCATAAAGGGGTATGGAGTTTTTCTTTTTGGAGTAATGAGAATATTCTAAAATTGACTGTGGGGAATTCACAAATCTGTGATTTTACTAAAAGCCATTGACTGTACACATTGGATGGATAGTGTGGTATGCGAATATATCTCAATAATACTGTCCTAAAATTATAATAGTACATGGGGGGGGTTACAATGCTAACATAATGAACTGAAATTTTTTAGTCATCCTGTACATTATAGTAACTATATTTGCCTTTCATACATCACCTTGATCTTCAACTTCTAATACAAGAATGAAAAGAATAAAAATTCTGAAAAGAATTATAAATATAGTAAAATGTCATTGTTCTATATATAAAATAAATAATTGTAACTTAAGTTATTCCATGAAACAACTTTCCCTGCTAAAGTATCCCAATATCTTCCAAATTAGGTCACTAAATACAAAGAGGAATGGTCCTACTTCCCAATCGATTTAGTCTTTGTTTTGCTGAGATTGATTACAATTAGGCTGCTTAGACTAAAAGTCGTCTTTACCAATTGTCCCATATTGCTTTTAAACTCAGTACCCATGTCACCAAAAGTAATCTACGCTGTGGATAAAATGCCTTAAATAACAGAACTAGACAAAAAAAACTATTTGGAAAATGCAGAAGTCTGAAATGTAATTTTTGGATTTGTTTTGTTATCACAGAAACTGAGTTCTTAAAGCCCTTCTGAAAGTTGTTGAGTTTGTTTTATTTTATTGAAGGCAAAGACAGTTCTGTAGCAAGACAGCTTAAACTTGGGAAGACGTCACTACAAGAAATGGTTTACATCTGTTCCAGTCATATAGGACTCTGATAACTGTCTGTATGCTGTAAACAAACTCACTTCCATCAGTCTAATAACAGCATAGCCCATGAAATGTCAAAAATAAGCTCAATATACAAATGCACATTTAACATTAGAGTCTTCATTTTTAAAGTGTCTTAACTGTTTGACTGCAGTGCTGAACTTTGGGTGTATTTGTGAAACAAAATTTTAGACAAAAAAGCTGCTCAAATATAACTTTTTTGATAGGTATAAATATACCTACACCATAAAAAAAACATTGAGTCTAGTAAATTAAGCATCTTTTATGAATTATTATCACTGTGTTCAGATGTTAAATTTTTATAATATTCTCAAGATTCTATAAATCAAATAATATGAGTGTGTTAAAAAGGATGACAAAAAATGCAATATTAGATATAGTTTTATTTGTGTAATTTGGTAACTGTAGAATGAAATGGTTTCAAGGCAAATTCTGGGTTATTTCACTCACAACCCAACAGTTAACATGATTCTGAAGAACAGTCTTATCTTCAATATCTTCCCTCCCCCCCACAAACACATCTAGAGAAATCCATGTACATATATATTAGTTTTCAACAACTCAGGACCACAACAATCTAGAATTTAGAGTTTATGCTCTGATACACTTCAAAATTACCCATTTGATGAAGGTTATAACCATAAGGAGATAAAAATTCATGCAATCATGCTGAGGTTTTTTTTTTTAGTAAACCCACATTTGATAATCCAATGCTATATAAGAGCACTGAATATCTTAAATAAAACGAGTGCCAATTTTATTATTAATTAAAACACATTTATCGTCTTGAAACCAAACTGGCCCAAGTTAATTTTGTCTCTCTGAGTCAGCTCTCTAGAAACTCATTTCTCTCAAATTTCCCATTTAATAAAAACCAAGATATTTCATTTCTTCTTTGCAGTTAACAGGAGATGGCAGAGGGCTCAAGGTAGGTAGGTTCTGGATAATTCAGAGTCAGAAAGTCGTTCTTGAGCAGAAGGCTCATAATCTCCTGCACTGTCAGCCAGTTCAATATCTAACTCCTCATTACTCTCTGCACTGTAATCAACTTCTTCGAGGACTCGAGGTTCATCTTCATCCAACACATAAGTAGTCGGGCTGCAGCCAAAGCACACAGAACACACAAGCCTTGATTAGATTTTAAGTTCTAAAATTAAGGTATTTCACCATACTGAATTAGCTTTGATTTCAATATAATCTAAGCAGTTTGTATTAATTTTAAAATGCTACAAATGAACAAGTGAAGAGATTTATAATAGTTGAAAGCTCCTTGTATTGACAATGAAGGTTAAAATGCTAATTTTCATTACTTAATGTGTTACTCTTATGCATTAAGTAGATACCACCTTGTTATTCAAGATGTAGTGGAGAAGCTGGAGGGAACTGCCTGAAAATGTAGAGCTGTGTTCCAGTAGCCATGTTTCTTGATGATTGAATAATGATATAGCTTTCATAATGTGATTGTGTGATTGTGAAAACCTTGTGTCTGATGCTCCTTTTATCTACCATGTCAACAGATGAGTAGAACATATGGAATAAAAATAAGGAAAAGGGGGAACAAATGTTAAAATAAATTTAGTTTGAAATACTAGTGAGAAATGAAAGCGAGGGGTAAGGGGTGTGATATGTATAATCTGTTTTTTTCTGCTATCATTTTATTTCTTTTTCTGTTGTCTTTTTATTTCTTTTTCTGAATTGATGCAAATGTTCTAAGAAATGATGAATATGCAAGTATGTGATGATATTGAGAATTAGTGAATATATATGTTGAACGGAATTATATGTTCTACATATACATTCTACATAGAAATCCATGTACATATATATTAGTTATTAATTAATGTTTTTTGTTCTTAATTTTTTAATTAATAAAAAAATTTTTTTTAAGTGTATGACAGTCAAATAAATTCTTCCAGATGAAGTTTCCACTGCAAATGTATTTTTTTAAGATATCAGCATCATCCCTGAAATGAATTCCAATTGAACTTGATGACAATATTAACTAGTTATACTTCCATTAAAATGTTGAGTTCTAGTTTACTAAAATATTGGCCCCTTGTTTCTTCTGTTGATATTAAGAAATAGAATGTTTGTTTTATGTTACATTAACCTTAACATACCATTGATAGACTTGGATTAAAAAAAAGACAAATTCCTGTCAGAATCTGGGAGGAATCTTAAAGTAAATGAAGCAGGACTGAAAAAAATCCAATGCAGAATATGCCTCTTGAAAAAAATACAAGATGAAGTTTCATAACCTTCCCTGCACCACTGAGAGACACAAAGCATATTCCAACCAAAAGACTAAATGAGTAAAAACGGAACCATCCTTCTCTTTTGTACGGATACTGATATGTGAGGCACCCAGATCACTGGCTACCTCATTCTTCAGTCTTCTATCACTCTTCACTTTCTACCATTTATTGAGCAACTTTATGAGAAACTTAACTTCTACTAACTAAAAAAACTAAGCTAGGTGTGATTAAATCAAAACTTTTTTTTTTTTTATTTGCATATGGGCAGGAGGCACAGGGATTGAACTCCAGACCTCCAGCACGGCAGGTCGGAGCTCTGCCTGCTGAGCCACGGCAGCCACCCTCAAAACTTTTTAATGAAAAAAAGATGCTCAGAGATCTTGTCTGGCTCCAGAATCCATACTAGTCAATTATCCAGTGTTTTCAAACACTGATCCATGGAATGATTATAAAATGAGTTTTAAAAATCATTTGAAAGTGAAGCGGAGGGGAGGCCAGTAAGTGAAGCACCTTTGATTTAATGTTGTATGCTTTAAGTTTTATATATTTTTAAATACATTGTGTGTGTTTCTATATTTTGGATTCCACAAAAATAACAAAAGTAACACTATTCCCTGAAGTCCCTTCAATAACAACAAATAAAGGAAACAATAAAGAAGCACAAAAATAGAAAGTATTACAAAAACAAAGCAACAGATATGTATCTATTATGAAAATAATTTTAAGTAGGGTAAAGAACCATTATCAAAAGACAAAAGGGTAAGGCAGGCCACCGTGGCTCAGCAGGAAGCATTCTCGCCTGCTATGCTGGAGACCTGGGTTCAATTTCCAGTGCCTGCCCATCAAAAAACAAAATACAACCTCTATTTACAATAAATAGCAGGCAATGACATACCAGGCGAATTCAAACTAAAAGAACAGAGGTTTACATTATTAATATAAAAACAGAATTCAGCTCTTAATAGCTAGTCTGATATACCAAAGAGAAAAAGAAACAGAATTCAGAGCAAAAGATTCTGCATGGGATAAATGTAATTATTTTATATTGTTAAAGGGTACAAACAAAAGGAATATGGAAAAGTGAAAAACTGTGTGCTAAATAACACTGCAAATGGGAAAATATTTTTTTAAATGAGGATGTGTCAGAAACACAAAACTAAAAAACTGTTAAATTACTTTTTAAGTCTTGAACAGATATAGAAGACAAAAAAATAAGTATACAAAAATCTGAATAATCCAATTTATAATATTAACAGATGCATATTAATTATGTTGCCTTAAGAGAATACGTATTTCCCAAATATCTAAAGCAACACTGACCAGCTATTAAGCCCTAAAATTATTATTCTAAATGAGCATAAATTTCACATCTCTGAAAAAAATGGAAAAAATACTTGAAATCAATGAGAAAACTTTTAACTAAAATAATTCAACAATTAAAAATATAACAAACACTTTGCAAAATAATTTTTCAGTCAAAAAGGATACCAACATTACATACAATTAAAGACACAATCTAGCTATAACACGTAAATCTCAATATTAAAAGTTAGGGGGATAGAGTATTAAGTTTTAATCAAAAGGTAATTCAAAACTTAAATGCTTTGATCAAAAAGAAAAATAAATTAAATGAACTAGAAGTCAGAAGGGGGGGGAGGGATCAACCTGCAGGGAGGTAAAGGGAGAAATTAATATTAAAACAGCAATTACTAAACAAATCTTTAAAAAGGAAATCATCATGAATAATAATGAAAGCAAGGCTTTTTTTTAATTGAAAAAAGAAGTATCAAAAAAGGAACATATATTACAGATATCATAATCTCTGCTAATGAATATGAAAATCTAAATGTCACTTGTATTTTTGTTAAATGGAAATATCAAGACTGCTTCAACAAGACGTAGAAAGCTAGACACACTGAGTCACAGAAAACTTTGAAAAAGTTTTTCAAGGAACTTCCCCTGCTCTCCTCTCCAAAAAGGGCACCAGAATCAGACAGTTATAGAGGTGCAGTCTTTCCAGACTTCATAAAACATAAATGCTACTAAAACTGCTTAGAATACAGGCGGGGGGTGGGGTGGACAGTGGGGAACGAGGGGGGATGAAAGCCTTCAAGTCTTCAAAGTTATCTGCTTCCTAAACTGGAGAAAGACAGCACTCCAAAAAGAAAACTGTCTATCTCACTTAGGACCATCACTGTAAAACCTTTAAACAAATATCATAAAAAATAGTTGTATATTAATAGATTATTTCCAAGTGGACTTATTCCTGAAATCTCAGTATGCTTAATATTAGGAACATTGTTAATGGCATAAAGGAAAATTTCACAATAAATTCTAAAGTAAAAAATGTAGTGTTGGGCGGGTCACAGTGGCTCAGCAGGCAGAGTAATTCTCGCCTGCCACGCTGGAGTCCCAGGTTCGATTCCCGGCGTCTCACCATGCCAAAAAAAAAAAGAGTAAAGGAGTGTTACAAATTATTTTTTTGTACTGCAATGCCAAATCAGTAAAAGGGTAAAACTGAATTTTAAAATCATATGACTATGAATAAGTTTAAGAATGGATAACAAAATGTTAACAGTGGTTTCTACACACAATCTCTTCTCTTTACTTGTACAGTTTCTTCTCTAAATCAAATTCCCCATACTACAGACCCACTTTTTATAATCAGGAAAACAAAATTTTATTTTACTCACTGATCAAGAAATTCACTTCTACAAATTTGCAAATAAATTACTTTAAATACACAAATATTTGGGTACAATGTTTATCTCAGCATGATTTAAAACAATTTAAATGTCCATCAAAAAAGGCCTGGATAAATGAGTTACAGTAATTTCATAGGATGTCCATTAAAATTTTGCTTCAGAGGAATATTTAATAATCAGAAAAAATGCTTACAAAACAACTAGTTAAAATACAGAATATTAAACTATGTGTTATAAGCCTTCTTTTAAAAATAAATGCATGAACAAAAATACATAATTATGTATATGTAAAAATAATACACTGCATTATAAAAAAGCCTACTAGGAAGCAATAAATGCTACAGTGATTATCCATGGATGATGCACTATTGATGGCTTTAATTTTCTTCTTAACATCAAGTTGTCCAAATTCTCCAAATTCCCTACCAAGTGAGTTTCTGAAGTGTGATATACATTTAAGAATATTCAAAGACAAAGTGAGGGGGTGGAGAGGAAATTTAAAAATAAAGCAGCAATTTGTTCCATTGCTTTGGTTTAGTTTTAGACACAGAATTTGATTCTTTTAAAAATTTCAAGTGATACTAAAGGTAGAGATTACTTTCTCTATCTATGGAAGTGCAGTTTTTTTCTATAAACAGACAAGCACTGCTCTAAAATGTATGTTTTAATTTAAAAATTAAAATATTTAATAATGTTTAAAGTGTTAAGAATACTATATAGTGTTAAAGTGTATATAACAGTGAATAAACAGTTAATTAAAATGCTATATACTAACAACACTATTTGAAAATTATATTGACTATTATACCAGGAATAAAAATGTCTTTATATTGGGTTTATATAAAAATATTATCTTCTGCTGTCATAATGTTTGACTTTAAAGCAATCTGACAGAAACAACCCTTAATTTTGTATGTATTAAAGTACTAAACACAGAAGACTCAAATGAAGCTACACTTAAGTTTTTGCTGGTCTAACATAAGCTTTTTTTTTTAACATCATGAGAAACACAGTAGAAGAAACCAATGAAACAAAAAGTGGGTTCTATGACAAGGTCAATACAATTCACAAACTTGTAGGCAAGAGTGATAAACAAACAAACATACAAATTACTAATATCAGGAATGAAGCAGGAGATATCACTACAGACACCTCAGATATCAAAAAGGTAATACTACAAACACACTCCACACACATTTGACAACTTAAATGGACCAATTTACCCAGAAGCACAAAACTACTACCACTTACCCAACACGAAACAGATAATATTAACAGCTCTATAACCATTAAAGAAATTGACTTTCTAATCTTAAAAACTCCCGGGAAAGAAATCTCCAGGCCCAGATGATTTAATTGGAGAATTCTACACAAGCCCTTAAAGAAAGTAAGAGGAAAGATAATTTTCCAACTCATTTTAAGAGGCCATTATTACCATGATGTCAAAAACAGATATACTACATAAAAAGAAAACTAAAGACTAATATCTGTGCACATAAATGCAAAAATGAACATAAATATAAATGCAGAAATTCTTAACAGAATATTAGCGAATACAATTCAGCAACACATAAAAAGAATTAGATACCGTGACCAAGCCAGGTTTATTGCAGGGCTGAAAGTCTGGTTCAACAAATTAAGAATAGAAAGATGTGCCTCAACTAAATTAAAAAATGTACAGAAAACCTACAGCTAGCATCATACTTCTGTAGGAGTAGCATACTTCTATAAGGAGTAGCATAAAGGATATCTTTATCATGATGGAATTGTTCTGTATCTCTATTGCTGTGGTATATACAAAAATCTATAAATGTGATGAAAATGAACTATATACTAACATATATACCAATATATACCAATGTCAGTTTCCTGGTTTTGATAATGCACTACAGGTAAGATGTAACTATTGCAGCAACCTTAAAGAGAACATAGGACCTTTCTGTAACTTTATAATTTTCTATGAATCTATAATTATTTCAAAATAAAAAGTTAAAAATATTTCTTTTGGAGTAACTAATGTTAAAAGTCAATTTTAAGCAGCATTCATAAAAAATCTTTAATTATATGCATGCTGGAAAAAATCAGCCAAACCCATTAAATTTTCAAAGGACTTGCCTATACAAGGGTTTATTGATCTTTTCACCAATAAATCCAAGCTTAGCCCATTTCAAATTTTGCATGACAAAAGTATAAATTTTAAGAACTAGAAAAAAGAAGAACATTTCAAACATGTTTAATATATTGGTAATATATTTTTTTTAGTTTCTGTCCTATAGTAAAGATGCATGCATACCATCTCAATTGGGAAAGATAATTATCTTACCAGTATTAAATTGGCTATTGGACTTTTCACAGTTAATGATGTTAAACCTATAAGCAACACCTGGCCACATTCCACTGACTTCAAAGTAAAACCACTGATGATAATGATTGCTATTTCTATCTGAGTTCAGAATAAGAGCATTTTCATTTCTGAAAATAAAGAACAGAGAAATCTAATGAAAATTAGAAAAATTCCTGTGTACATACAAAATGAGAAACTTTTAAATTACTTACTTTTTAATTTGAATTACTTTGTGCAGATTCCCAGATTCAAATTTGGAGTTGAACTTCAAAATATCTCCTTCTTCTGCCATGGCGTAACTAAATAAAAATTTTTAATAAAATACACTGCATTTAAATAAGGAACAAAAAATCAATAAATAAAACTATGTTACAGCTTAAAATTACACCACTATTGCCAAATAATCTGCTCATTTTTTTTTAAACCACAGAACTTAACCAACACAAACAACACACAAACTCTGGCTAACATTTAGAGACCCAAAATACATATGATTATAAGTAGAGGGTTGTCAGTTTACAGTGAATGTTAATCACAAATAAGATCTTTTACCTCATTAGATAAACGTCATTTCTAATATTAAAAAAAAAACTAGACTTTTAAAAAATGCAAATGACTCATTTGGGCAGCAAATGAACCCACTGAAAAGGGATTGGGTCTCAGAATTGGAGAGCTGGCTACAATTCCAGTCTGTGACAGAATAACTGTGCTCCAGCGTAAGCCACGGCTTCCTCTAAACCCTGCAAAAAAGGGCACTGAGCTACATATTTATTCATTCACCTACTTAGTTCATCACTATCTACTGATTCCCAGGATACTATGGGGAGCAAAGCAGACCTGGACTCAGCCATCTTGAGATTTTCCAGTATAATACCTTGCAGAGGGGGCTGGCAGGTCCTACCTCGTTCTCAATTTCTGAAGTGTCTAAAACATCAATCCTTCAAGTACTACCCTTCAGAATTTTTACTGTATCCTCATACCATTCCATCCTGCCTTCCCTCTTAAGTTTTGCAT